>PVIA01000040.1:182541-362224 GCA_004024845.1 Tonatia bakeri
AGGTCCTCACTAAGTTCCTTGAGCATCCTAATAACCAGTGGTTTGAACTCTACATCTGATAGATTGCTTTTCTCCATTTTGTTTAGCTCTTTTTCTTGAGTTTTGTTCTGTTCTTTAACTGGGGCCATGTTTCTTTGTCTCTTCATTTTGTCATCCTCCCTGTGTTTATTTCTAAGTATTACATAGAGCTGTTATGACTCCCTGTTTTGGTAGTATGGCCTAATATAGTAGGTATCCTGTAGGTTCCAGTGGCATAGCCTCACATATCATCCAAGCTGGGTACTTGAGATGTGTCCTTCCTGTGGGCTGTGTATGCCCTTCTCTCATAGTTGAGCCTTGATTGCTGTTGGCAGGCCAATGGGAGGGATTTACCCAGGCCAGTCCATTGCAAGGACTAACAACTATGACCACTGACTACCAACCTCCACTTCCCATGGAGTATCAGCTCTTCAGGGGCAGGGTTGTGGTGCTCCAAAGTGGTCTGTAGCTGTCCACTGGGTGCTCAGGCTCTGGGTTTCCCAGTGGTGAAGGCCAGATTCAGATACCACATGTGTTCCACCCAGGGCTACCCTGCATGAGCTACAAAGCAATCTGTCTGCTACTTGTGCTAGGCTTGGAGTTTCCAGGTGAAGCCAAACTGTTATCCAAAGTTGGCTGCTGCTAATGCCAGGCCTGGGGCCACTTAGCCATAAGTACAGGGCTTAGAGACTTCTGTAGGTGGCTGTTGCTTGTTTGAGAAGGTTTAAGAAGACATGAAACCTGAGCTGAGACCAACCATTCACATGGAAAAGCCACCGTTAACAGCTTGGGTGCACCCTTAAGTTGTGTGGTGTGTGGGGCAGAACCTCAGGGATTTACCAGGGTGCAGCAAACCATGTGAACCAGATTGATGGAACCTCAGATATGGCCCTTGCTTGCTGACTCTGTAGTTCTGTTGGTGGGGGGAGGGGGGTGTGGGGAGGCTCAGAAAAGGAACAATGGCCTCTGTCCACCTTTCCGACTGGGAGAAAGCTGTCACCTAACTCTAGCCTTGATGCCAGGCACTTCAGTTCCTCCCCAGTATACCACTGGTGCCTTTCAAGCTGCTATTGTGGTGCTGGAGGTCAGAGGGACTGAGTCTGAGTAAATCCATGTGTAGGCCCTTTAAGAGGAACTGCTTGAGACTCCAGTAGTTTCTTTCACTGACTCAAATCCCGCTGGTTTTTACAGCTAGAAGTATGGGGGCTTATCTTCCTGGCACTGGAACCCTGGGCTGGGGGGCCTGGTATGGGGCTGGGACCCCTTGCTCCTGAGATATTCCTTCCAAATTTTTATCTACCACACATGGGTGTGGGACTAGCCTGTTCCTCATCTCCGTGTCTCCATGTCTCTGTGTCTCCTACCAGTCTGGATGGACGTGGTTTCTTTAGTTCCATAGTTGTCAGATTTCCATTCACCTTGATTTCTGATGGTTCCGAGTGACGATTGTTCTATTGTTTAGTTATAGTTTTGATGTGGTTGTGTGAGGAGGAAAGCCATGTTTACCTATGCCTCCATCTTGACCAGAAGTCTCCAAGCTTATGCATTTCAAAGGTCTGAAAGGACATACACTATCACAGTGATAGCCTTTGAGGAACTGGGATCTTGAGGAACTTTTAAGATTTACTATACATACTTCTTTTTGTTTGGATTATTTATAATTAGAAAAATTATAAAAATGTAACTAATTCTTCTTGCTGATTCCTGTCATTCAAGACTCTTCCCCAAAGCCTTTTGGCTTGCCATCCAAAGACCTAAGGTCCACTTGAAGGTGCCGAGTTTTCTGGCTTGTGATAAGTTGATTATCACAGCCTGGGCCAGACAAAGACAAGGGCCACAGAGAGAAGAGTGTATTTGTGGAGGAGGTGAGGATAAGGAGCATAGCTTTGGACAGGTTGGCTGTGGGGTGCCTGGTGACCCTGATGGGAATGGTCAGCAGACAGTCCGAAGTCTAGGGAAGAGCTCTTGGAAGTCCTTGCTTATAGGTGGCAGTGGAAAGGTGACATAGAGAGAGGTTATAGGGTGAGAGGAGAAGATGCCCCTGGATGGGGCAGTTTAGAGCCACATGGGCCATCTTTCTGTTCCTTAAGTTGACCAAACTTACCTCTGCCTTACAGATTTAAAAAAAAATTTACTTATTTACTTTTAGAGAGGGGGGAGGGAGAAAGAGAGGGAGAAAAACATCAGTGTGTGGTTGCCTCTCACATGCCCCTACCTAGGGACCTGGTCTGCAACCCAGGCATGTGCCCCAACAGGGAATCGAACCAGCACCCCTTTGGTTCTCAGGCCAGCTCTCAGTCCACTGAGCCACACCTGCCAGGGCTGCCTTATAGATTTTATATAAATTGAGACTTTATATATTTCTCATCAGTTGTTCCTTATATCATGTAATGACCATTTTTATCCCTAATAATCCTTTTGGCACTAATGTCTATTTATTCAGTATCTATACCACTTTTGTTTTGGCCACAAAAGTGGTACAGATGCTTGTAATATATAGCATAGAATTTTTTGTAAGAATTTTAATCTGAGAATTTTTGTTCTTTCATCAAAGACTTTGGTCTTTTTACATAGTTGTTACTATCAATTTTCTGGGATTTATTTATCTATTGAATGCTTTATATTGACCATGTTTTCTTTCTTTTTTTTGCCTTCTGTCAGTGTAATCAAATCTTTTATTACATGTTTCCCCTCCACTCATTAAGAGATGATACCTACTGTTTCTGTTTACTGCTTACTTGTGATTTTTTTAATATACATATTGGATAGTATCAAGTTAACTACTATCTACACTTTCTTACCCCCAAATTCAAAGACTTTAGCACACCTTGAATTTTATCATACCTCTCCTATCTTACTATTGCCCGGTATTTTAGTTCACACCTTATTTTTATGTCTTTCAGATTATTGTTAGTATTTTGTACATTCAATGCATATTTGGACTTAATCATGTTTATTATTTCTTTCTTCCACATAGCTTCTTACATTGTACTTTTCCTTTCTGAGCTTGGATCTCTTTTTGTTAATGTATATCCTGCCATATTTCTTTCAGAAAGTGTCTGTTGGTGGTAACGGTCTCAGCATTAGTCTGAAAATGATTTTATTTCAACCACTCTTAAAGCTTAATTAGTTTTAATTAAATTTTTTTTGAGTGAAGGAGTGAGTTACAGAATTCTAGGGTGATAATTATTTTTCTTGTCTTGTGGATTTTATTATTGCTGCTGAGGAGTCTGCTGTCTTCTATTTGTCATTTCCAAGAAGTCTTTTTAAAGGTCTTCTCTTTGTCTTCGGTCTTCTACAGTTTCACGCTGATATATTTAGGATGTTAAAGAATCTTTTTGGGACTAGTTGTGTTTGCTGAATCTGACAACTCTTGCTTTTCATCAGTTCTGGAATATTCTCAGTCATTACTCTTAGATTTCATGTCTTTGATCACTTATCAAACATTCGTAGCCACTCTCCTCAGACATGTGCGGGAGCGCCTCATTGATCTTCTCAACTTCTGTTCCAGTCTCCGTCTCTGTAATTGACAGGATTGTATTTGGGGCAGTAGACTCAGATTTACCCACCATTTCATTAATTCTCCTCATTGTGTCCAACAGTCCATCTACTGAGTTTTAAATTTGCAGTGATTATATTTTCATGTCCAAAAGTTCCACTTGATTCTTTAAAAAATCGGCCTCCTCTTTATTGTTTTGTTTTGTCTTGTCTTCAGTCCTTTAAATGTTTTTTTATTATTATAAAATATTTTACAACCCTGATCAGATTTTCAATGATCTGAAGTTGTTGCTGGTCCAATTTTGCCTTTTGCTGTGCTGCCTGCCTCTCCTTTGTTGAGGATTATTCATCTTGTTACTTATTTATTCTCACAATTTGCACTCTGAGCTCATCTGTGCGTTTCTCTGTGGGAACGAAGGGCACAGGCCAAGACAGACAGGTGGACTTTTCCTTGTCTTCTGTCATCAAGGCTCTGACCCTTTCGGGTGGGACAGGGGGACTTACAGCTCTAATTCTCTGCCTCAGCTGGGTTCTAGCGCTGATTTCCCAGCTCCGAGTGCAACAGTAGGGTCACCTGAGCCCACGGTTGAACTTCCCCCTCCTTCCCTTGCCCTGCAAACCCCCATTACATTCTCCACAGGAAAATAAAATGAAGAAGAGTCTGTGTGGGGGATGACCGTCCACAGAGGCTGACACTGGCCGGAAGTGGGGTGACGTCTGTGCAGGAGTGAGTGCAACAAGGGAAGGCTAACTGGAGTGGGCAGCTGAAGGGCAAGGGCCCTGCAGGTTGGACATCAGATGTAAAGTGACAAGCTCTCAGTGAGAGGAAAGGCTATATCAAAAGAGATGAGTTCAAATCTCAGTCCCGTGAGCATCTCTGGTGTTTGGTCGTCGGGTGCCAGGACTTCGAGCGCTGGGCCATGGCACTCGATGCCCTCATTCCGCCCAGCTGGCTCAACAGGCAAAGGGGGTGTGTCCTGTACCTCACCTCTGAGGAGGGCAAGGGTTCAGGTTAGGAAGCCTGTGTTTCAGGCTCCACAACAAATCATAAAAGATTTGTGTCCATTTGGCTGCTTTAAAAAAAATTAATTGATTTTCTTTTAGGAGAGAGAAAAAAGGAGAGGGAGAGAGAGAGAAACATCAGTTTGTTGTTCCACTCATTGATGCATTCATTGGTTGATTTTTTTTTGTAATTTATTGATTTTTAGACCAAGAGGAAGGGAGAAAGAAAGAAACATCAATTTGTTGTTGCACATATCTATGCATTTATTGCTTGATTCTTGTATGTGCTCTGACCAGGGGTCAAACCCACAACGTTGGCACGTCAGGATGACTCTCTAACCCACTGAGCAACCCCACCAGGGTGCCACATGGCTCCGTTGGACTGTTCCTCTCAAATCCCATGAAAACTCTGCCCTGGGCAGGTAAAAAGACAGCAAATCCAATTTTTTGTTTCCTTTTTAGCTTATCTAGAACTTAGAGATTTAACTAAGTATTCACAAAATCTGCAATCAAACCCATCTCCACTCCCAATTCCCAGCAAAACTTACTTCTCCATCTGTTAGAGAAAAATCAGCAGATATGGAAAGAGATTCAATCGTTAAAAAGAGAGAGAGAGAGTTTATATCTGAAGAATTAAAAGAAAATATCTCTCTCAAATGAGAGTTGCAACAAATTGAAGGAAACTTTGATTAAGTTCTAATTTGCATTTTCAGGTACCTTCAGGAAGACATCGCACTTATAAAAAGAATTGGTCTGAAATAATACAAACTTATTTTCAAATGAAAAGCATAATTGCTGAATAAAAGGTAAAAGAGTCAGTGAAAGTCAGATTGGACACTCTAGAAAATCAAATGAACAAATTGTATATAATATGTTCTTGATACAGTCGCCTAGAGCCCAGAAAATATAAATAAAGACACATTAAAACATAGTAAAAATATAAGAATTGTGGGAGAAAGACCTAGAGTCTGTCATACTTGCACGGATGATAGAAATTCTCAAAGCAGAGCGTGATAGGTTATTGAAGTGCTCCCCAGTCAGCCCTGCTGCTCTGTGTCCTCGCCCCTCTGCAATGTGGCCTTGACACTCCTGTCAGGAGATGGAGTCTGGTTCCCCAGCCCTTGAATCGACGCTGGGCTTGTGATTCGCTTTGACCAACTGAGTGCAGCGGAAGTGCCATTCTCTCAGTCTAAGCCTAGGCTATTACCTGCCTTCGCGAGCATGTGAATGGGCTGAGTCCCCTCCAGCTACTGCACAGGGCGGACCACCTATGGCTTTCCTCTTTCGGGGTTTATTGGCACCAACTACAGGCGCTGCAGCCAGGGTCGGGAGGGCTCAAGGCGAATGCTCCAGTCCTGATAACCCTCCTGACTTCAGACACGAAGGCCTGGTGCCCACCCACCCAGGAGGGAGATTACAATGTTTTGGTGGTGTTGGGAGGGGGCTTTGGCACGAAGAATTGCCCTACCTTGAAGAGAAGTCAACCTTCTGAGAATGGCAGAGGTAACGCCATGCCACCTCTCTCTCAGATTAGAAGGGGAAAAGGTTTCATTTTGATACTGATACCTGCTACACTAGATAAAAACTGGGCCCCTGATACCACGTCTCTGTGCTGCCCACCTTGAACTGTCCCCTCCTTGTATTTTAATGTGAGAGGAAAACAGAGGGTAGGGCAGGTTTACAGTTGTGAGTACAGGAAATACAGAATTTATTGTATTATTAATATTATTATTATATTATTTTCCATACTAACCATTGTAAACCTGCTTTTGCCCCACCCTGTATATACTATTGGGAGGGGTCTTCATTATTGCAAGTCAAATCTAATCCTACATACACAACTCAGGTTGGGGAAGCACATCCACCTACAGAAGAAGGGGCCAGGGAGGCAACATCCCAGGGGACCCTAGCAACAGCTGTCTGAGGAGCCCAGTGTCTCCCCTCCTGCCCCGGCTGGTGGGGACCTCAGCAGCCTGGGGGTGTCTGCCCTCCATGCTCCCCTTACCCCATTCTGTGGTGTCCTCCTCCAGTCTTTCCCTTAAAAAAAAACCTAGTTAATTTCCTTTAATTCAGCTTTTGCCCAACTTTATTTTACCACAGAAACCCCCTTTCCCCCCACATAATACCTATGCACGTCCCACAGGGAAAGATGTTTGGGGGAATGTCAGGTTAGATAAACAATCGCAAAAGCAGTACCCGTGACCTTGGAAACTGCACAGGTGAACACAATAGTACATGCTTGGTGCTGGCTGTACCTGGATCCCGATGTCCCAGCGTGACCAAGGAGGGACCCTAACCTACCTCATTTTGGACCCGATATTCTGCTGTCTACAGAGACGATCCATTTCCTTTGTCTTTCATGGGAAGGTTGGGGACAGCTCTGAGTCTATTTTTGGTGGAATCCACAATCCTTTAAACCCCAAAGATGAGAAAGACTTCCTGTTGGAGGCCCCCACGGGTCCAAGCCTGCCTTCCACCCACAGATCAGAGACAGGACGGGAATGAAAGCAGGAAACATCCATGAAATCTCAGGAAGAGACGCTCTCTGCAGCCTTGCAGGTCGAAGCCAGAGTCCCTATGGATTATGACTTCCTCCAACTCCCTGAGAAACGTGAGCCCTGCTCTGGGTCCACAAGGCCCAGCAGGCTGGGGACCATGTACAGCAGGTTCCCAGGGGGAAATTGCTGAAGTCATGGAGAGGCAAGCTCCAGTTTTGTTCTTCTTGGTCTGGGAGCAGCACTCTGGATCGCTGGCTGACGTGTCCCCTCCAGATTGACAGGCCAAGGGCTGCCAACGAGAGGGACTGGGGACAAAGCAAAGAAAAGAGATCCGGCAGAGGCCCGTCTGTGGGGTCTGTGGGGAGAATCCCTCTTCCTTCTGTCACAAAGACAGGCAGCAGCAGGCCCCTCCTGCTGTTCCCTCAGAGTAAACCTTTTTCTTGCTTCCTCCCCTCCGCATATCTAGATCCTCTGAGGTCCATCCCCAACACAGAACAAATAGGCCTTAAAATCAGTAAATTGGCACCCTAGGGCCGCCTTTTATTGCCCGTGTGACCCTGGGAGAGTGCCTCTGGCTCCCTGGACCGCAGACAGCATGGGTTATACAACGAGTGACAACCACGTGGGGGCACAATCCCCGCTGAGCGGTGGGCGCATGTCAAGTGACACACATACATGTGTGTGTGTTTATTTATTTTGGGTGCCTCCCGTCCTTGCTTCCAGCTTTTTCTGATTCTTCCAAAGTAAGCTTTCCACCCTGGCTGGCGTAGCTCAGTGGATTGAGCGCAGGCTGTGAACCAGGCACCGCAGGTTCGATTCCCAGTCAGGGCACATGCCTAGGTTACAGGCCATGTCCCCCAGCAACCGCACATTGATGTTTCTCTCTCTCTTTCTCTCCCTCTCCCTTCCCTCTCTAAAAATAAATAAATAAAATCTTAAAAAAAAAAAAAACAAAGTAAGCTTTCCTACTTCCAAGTCTTTTTCTTACATAGGACTCAACTTAGCAAGAAAGTGGGATTTTCTCACCCTTTCTGCCGTGGGCACAGGACGCTATACCCAAAACCAAATGAACATAAAGGGAGTCACAACGGACACTTCAGAGGCGATTTTAGAATCAATTTTAATTGAATCGAGAAGTTATTCTTGGAAATAATCTTCATGAAGTATGTTTTCAAAGGAGATTGAGGCTTTTTTTGTTTGTTTTATTTGCGTTTTTCTGGGAACATGCTTCCATTTTAATTGTGTGAAGGATTATCCTGGACCTAGTGCAATTCATTCTACCTTCACTATGGAGATTTCTAGAGCAAAGAGGCATCAAGTCCCAAACTGGACTGCAAAGGGAGAGAGGGAGTGAAGAGAGGAGGGAGGGCGGGAGGGTGGTGGGGGGGGCGCGGGTAGAGAAAGAGAGAGAGAAGTGAGAACGCCATGGATAACGAGCTTGGTTTTCAGATCTGTCCTGAAGCTCTCCGTTTCCTGCCCAGCAGCCTTGGTTGAAACTGAAAGGAGGCCCTCATTACCTGCAGGTGATGTAATTAATTGTAGGCTCTGTCCGAAGCCTCCTCGTACTGGTGGGCAGACCAGTGGCTACGCTGCTGGCAAAGAAACCCAGAACCTGACATGGGTCGGCTTGACCTTCCTGGGCACAGGACACTGACTACCCTCCTGGCACAGTCATGTTCCTGAAATGCAAATGGGACCAAGGATCCCTGGATTCAACCCTCCAAGGCTCTCAGGCTGCCACAGACAGTGAACTCCACCTCTTGAAGACTGTCCCCTCAGCACTTCATTGCAGAACCTGGGAGGGTGTGGGTGCACTCTCAGCCCACCCTCATCAGGAGGCCACCTGCAAGCCTAAGTGCAGCCAAGCCATGCCTTTGCGGGGTCGGGGGGGCATCTGCTCACTCACCTGCCCCCAGTGCAGGCTGGGATGTCCAGGCCCATCGTGGACCCCAGACAGGTGCAGGCCATTTGATGTGCAGTGCGCATGGGCACAGCAAAGGCTCTCAGCGGTCCTGCAGTGACGTAACGTGTTCGACTTGTTTAACTCAGTGCTTTTCATGCTTACGGGACCCTGGACCGCTTTTCTCGTGGAGCGCCCCTCATTTCTTTGAGGAGAGCTCCACAGGATGCTGGAAAGCTCTGCCCCCCTGGGGGACAGAGATCTCTGATTCAGCTTGGGGTCCACAAAACCTCGCGCAGGACCTAGGAAAGCGTATTTGTGAAATGAATAAGTGAGTGAATTAATCAAACCATGCCATTTTTAGCCCAAGCTGAACTGGAATGTAGCTGTGCACCAAATACTTTTTTTTTCAGGGCCATTAAGCTGTGGCCAATTGCTTGGTTAAGACCAAATCGTCCCCACCCCTGCAATATTTACACCATTTACAAGCTGGTAGGTCTTGAACCAGACCAGCCCTACATACATGTTTCATTTGGCCAGCACAGGGGGTTATTTTTTTAATGCCTTAGGTAGGGTCTGAACTCTGCAGCACAGCCCTGCTCTGCCTGCGGCTGCCTCGCCCAGCCCCTTCCCCACCCTCACCACCTGCCAGCTCCTGAAGGCTTTGAGTTCACCATTCAGGTTTAAATCTCCCTGGGAAGTTGCTTTTTCAATGTGACTGTGTGCATCATGTGTTTATTTTGAAGTAGATTTGCCTGGATGGAAAATCATGAAGCTTTTTAAACCTCAGACCATTTGCAGTGAAATACCTACACAGCCCAATGTGGCACAGACCCCAGCGCACTTAAGGTGACATCCCAAGCCAAACCAACGAGGAAGTTGGGGCTTTGAGATCTGCTGCTCTCCAGTTTGCAAAGCTGTCTCACATTCGTCCTCTCATTAGACCCCAATGACCAAGCTGTGACATGAACAGACAGGAATAGCTACTTGCAGGTCACAAATGAGGAAAGGGGGGCTGAGAGAGGCCTTGTGATGATCCAGGGTCACACAGCTTGGCATCCAGTGGGGACTTCCCATGTCTAGTCAAGCTGCCTGCAGGCAAGAACATGATTTAAAGAGGCCTTCCAACATCATTCTGCTTTAGGGCAGGGGGTTGGACTGCTGAGTGACAGGGCTCACCCTTCAGGAAGCTCCTTTCCTGCGGACCCCAGCTCTGCCTCCAAAGCAGAAGCCCAGAGCCTCCTCCAGCCCCTCCCAGTTCTAGGACCCCCATGCCGAGGCTCTATGTGGACGTGCAGGGAGAGGGCCCGAAGGTGCCCAGCTTCCACTCTGCTTTTCAGCTCCAGCTCCGTAGCTGTCACAGAGGAGCATAGATGCCCCAGCCACTGGAGCCGAGACACCCCTCGCTGACTTTCCTGTAGAGCGGCCAATGTGGAGTGAGAGACGGGCACAGACTGCAGCTTCTGGGAGGGAAGACGGGGGGAACGTGGACCATATGGAGCAAGAGTGACAGAATTTGGCAGTGTGGGCTCCGCAGATGGGCCTGCTTATGTCCAGACACAATCTGCGGCCAAGGACTGAATCATCTCTCTAGCAATTTCTTGTTTCCAAACACGTCTTTTGGAGAATGCAGGGTTGCTCTGCACACATATCTGAACCCATTGCTGGGAAAGGATATACAGACATCCACACAGTTGCTTTTGTGGGGGTCGGGGGTGCAGAGTATCTCCTTGAATGGGATGGAAGTCCCCAGATAAAGAGAAGGGAGCCTGGTGGGTTGGGTAGCATTTAGGGAGTTCTCATCTACTATTTTATGTGTTTTCTTGCGTGACCCTTACAACAACACTTTAATGGGATTCATATTACCAGGCTCACTTCCATTTTACTAGAGGAAAGACTAAGATTTTAGCAGCAAGTACTTTGTCAAGGTCAACCAGCTGGTGAGGGCAGAGTTGTGAGTGAGAAACAGCAAACAACAGAGTTGTGAGTGAGAAATGGGGCATGCATGCATGTCCAAGGACCTCCGCCCCACCCCGCCACCAAGAGCCAAGATTCTTGCATCAGTCTCCTGGGTGGTCCTGAGCCCCAGCTCCTGTGTGGCCTTCCAGTAAGTGACTGGGCCCCCACTCAGGCTCTCCAGAGTCTGTCTTCAGATAAAGTCAGGGCTGTTCTGCCTGGTATGTGATACCCTGCAAAGCTGGGCTCCACCCTGCCTCTCCAGCCTCACGTCCATCCCTCCCCTATGTGGCTCTCTGGCATGCATCCAGCCCAGCAACTCATGGTTCCCTGAGCTGTTAGTGCTGCAGCCCCCGGTCTCAGCTTTGGTGCCTTCCGGGCACATCACTCTGTTGCTTTTCTATTTTATGTTACCTTTACTTGTGCCCATGTCTTTTCTCTCATTTGAATGTCTGGTCTTCCAGGACTGCAAACTCCTTTCCTTGTCTCTTGTCCTTGTACTGTACTAAACATCCTTTATACAAGTGCACCCACCTCATGGTTCGCACACAGAGCAAAGTCCGCCTGCAGGGTGTTGTAAGGGTGTGGGAATTCACTCCATTCCAGACCAGAGAAGGGAAGGACCTGCGCACTGTTTCACACCTAGCTGACAAAGCCCAGGTTTCCAGCCTCTTTCCACTGCACCCCAGTTTAGGGAAGGTGACTTTAATTAATTCCCTGCAGGACCTTGGAGAGCTCACGGATGGGTGCCACAGATTCTGACAGCCCCAACCCTCTAAACTCTGGAGCAAGTTCCCTGTAGCCAAGTTGCCCAGGGAAACTGAGGCTGCCCTCTTCAAAGGCACTTGGCACTCGCCAAGCGGTGTCCCTCAATTAGAATGAAATTCAAACTTCTGATCAAGGCTTCCAAGCTGCTATCCCCTTGTTCCCTGAACTCCAAGTAGACGGGCCTCCTTGCTATCACCCGAGAACACTCTGTACCTCCTTGACTCAAGGACTTTCTTTGCTCAAGCCATTCCCTCTTCCTGTGAGTCTCTTTTTTCACTCTGCCCCTGGCTGATTCCTGCTTGAGATCTTACTCCTTTGCACAGAAGCCTTCTCTGACACCTCTCTCGCGTCCTCGTTAGGCCTCCCATGTCATAGTCTCTCTCTCAGAACCTAACTCATTCTCCAAATAGCATCTATGCCATCATCCTTGCCATTTGCAGGACAGCATACACTCAGACTCCGACATTGCAGGAAGGTTATCCTTTGGATCAAAATCTTCAGCATTAAAATGTGCTAAACTCTGCAATTTTGTCCTCTCTCTTCAAGGAACAGGAACGAATCTAGCCTGAGCACCTCACCTCCTGAAGAATGATATCCCCCTCCCATGTGCCTGGAGGTCAGGCAGATGCACTTCCTGTTTCCTGTTCCTCCACCAACTTGCTGTGCGGCCCTGAGCAAGTAAGCCACTGTGTCTCTCTGGGCCAACGGCTCTGCTCTGCCCAGTTAACTCTGGTCCATGGGAAGGCCCAGAAGTCTGACTTTCTCACCGAGGACAGCCTCAGAATGCCCTGGGGTTGGTCTCAGGAAACCAGACTAAACAGGGGCCAGCCCACTGTGGCACGGGCTGCAGCTCCAGGCTGCACCTCAGCGTCCTGCATCTCCACTGTGTCTCCACCCGCTGACCCCTTCATACTGCAGCCTTAACGTGCAGAGGGCGATTCCCAGGGAAGGTCGCTCTGCCTGCTGCCCTCAGCTCCCCCAGACAGGCACGCTCTGCAGTCAGATGAGATCAGGCCAGTGGTCCGGGGCTCGTAGGGACAACAGGCACCAGCACCTCTGAAGAAGGTTGCGCCAGTGTTCGCAGTGCCCGTCTTACTCAGGACATCCAGATTCACACTAATGATAACAACGACATGAATCAGAAACATGATTTTTTTTTGACTGCTTACTGTGTGCCAGGCCTAGGCTGGGTGTTTCATCTGCATTTGCCTCCAGCCCTCCCAACAACCCCATTACACAGATGAGGAAACAGAGGACAGAAAGGTTAACTGACCTCTACAAGGTCACCTGACCTACAAGTTGAGAGGCTGAAATGAGAGCACACTCTCCCTAAACCCTCACTGAGATCATCAGTCACAAAAATGCATCCCGAATAGCCTTTTACAGTCTCCAGAGCCCTTTGTTGCCTGCCATTGTCTCTGACCCTCACAGCCACTCCTGTGCTGAGTGTTACTATCCCATTTAGTCAAATAAAGAGATTTGGAGCATTGAGATTTAGAGCAAGGAATTGACTGACTCAAATCAATGGGTATATGAGCTATGTATTGCTGTGTAACAAATAACCCCCAAACTTTGCCACTTAAAACAATGCACATGCGCTATCTCACTGTTTCTGTGGGTCAGGGGTCCTGGCACGACTCCACCGCCTTGTGGTCTCCCATGTGGCTGAGATCCAGGTGTCGGCCCCGTGGCTGTGGTCTCATCTGACAGCTCAACTGGGGAAGGCTCAGCATCCGTGCTGATTCACATGATTGCTGGCAGGCGTCAGTTCTTGTGTTTTGTTGGACTGAGGGCCTACCTTCCTTGCTGGCTGTGGATCTGAGACAACCCTCAGTTCCTGGTCGTGGGGGCCTCTCCAATGCTGCAGCTTGCTTTCTCAAAGTGTGCAAGCCAAGAAGACAATAGAGTCTGCGAGTAAAAAGGAAGTCTTCTAACCGAATGGTGGAAGTGCCACCCCACACCTTTGCTGCATTCTGCCATAAGTCACCAGGTCCACTCCGGACTCCTGCCCCTGGGGAGGTAATTACACAAAGGCATGATTACTAGCAGGTGGGGATCTGGAGGCAAGCTTTAAACGTCTGCTGAACACAACAGGGGTCTGTGCTGGAGCCTGGGGGTGTGCAGCTCTGAGTTTGGCCTCTCTCCTGGGCCTGAGGACGTGCTGGCCTGTGGACAGAGGGGGCAGGTGGCCGTCTTCCCTCGTCCGTGCTCTGTTCTAGGAATGCTCTCTGGACCATGCTGCGCCTGGGCCAGACTTCTCCAACCCGGGAAAAGAGCCGGCCCCACTTTAATTACATCGTCGCCCCCAGGGAAGCCTGCACTCTTCTCCAGATAGTTTTGTTCTCCCTTTACTGCCATTCCTGCCTTTAAATCAAAGCGGCTCTCTGTTCAAGGGCTCCCGGCTGCAGGCGGGAGGGGGATTTATGAGTGGGTGACCCGGAAATGTAATATAAAGGAGCCAGGACCCAGACAGTAATGTCAGCTGAGAGGTCCCGGGGAGGCAGGCAGCCAGGGCCCAGTGACCTCTCGGGCCCAGCTGCCATCACAGCCTCTGCCTTTATGAAACTCTTCCATCATCCGTTCCTCCACCAACCCCCACTGGCCCTTCTGGCTGCCCACACTGCAGTCCCTCACCCACAGCCAGAATCTGGGCCACAGGCATAGGCCTGACCCTGCCTTTCCAGAGCCGCTTCCCTGCCCTCCTGTCTCCTGTCTCCCTTCACACATCCTCCTGGGCTCCAGTCCACGTGAACAGACTCCTGTCTCCCTGCCTTTGCTCAGGCTCCTTCCCTCCCCAGGAACTGCCACTCTCCCATGTCCCAGGAATGAAACCTCCTGGGGACTCCTTCCCTGACCATTCCCTCTTGGTCCCTCTTTCCCGGCACTGAGCACGGTGAGCCTTCCTGTTGGAGTTCACGGTGCGCGTGCCACCCTCCCCGCATTAGACTGCGACTTCCTTAAAGGTGAGGGCTGGGGCTGGGACCCACCATGGTTCTACCTCCACCTGGAACACAGGAGGCGCTCAGCCAACTGTGTGGTGACGGAAAAAGTCATGGTCAGAATCACCCTTGAGTGGAAAGAAAATCAGTCTTCTCCCTCTAGCCATCGCACATGTGGTCCATGGCCGGCCACTCTCCAGCTGCTCTCTCTTCCCAGAGATGCCCTGCCCGCCCGAAACAACGTGTCTCACCCAAGCCCCAGCTCTGAGCCTCCCACGTGCGTCTGGGCCACAGTGGGTGGAGCAGAAGGCTGCAGCGTCCTGCTTGGAGCATACATGTGGGGCCACATGTCCAGACGGGACACAGACATTTGCTCTCAGAAGATGCCACCCCACTCTACCCCGCTCTTGACCTGACTCAGTTTCCCTGAAGTCATCCCCAATCCCTTCTTCTTCCTCAGCTTTCCTCCAGTCAGCCCCGTGTTCCCTCAGTTCTACCTTCTGTTGAAAGCAGTCTTTGCATGTGCCCCGCTTTCTCCACCCCCACGGCCATTGCCTGTCCGGGTCACCAAGTGTCCGTCCCCTCCTGGTTGCTCTCCCTCCCCTCCCCTCACCCTATACCCTACTCATTTCTTCTCCACTCAAGTGACTTACCAAGACACTCCCTTGCTCAAAAATGTCCACTGGCTCCCCCAGTGCCTGAGAAAAACGGTCCACAGTCTGGCCGGCCCTGGGGGCTTCTCTGGCCTCCTTCCCATTCCCCCTTCATCTCCACCCGCACTCTCCAGGGCCACTCACGTTGGACCACCTCCTGTTCCCAGTACCGCTGGCACTTTCCCACCTCCCCCCGGATGCCCTTCCTCCCCGTTTCTGCCCGTCTAGCCCTGCCATTCTCCCAGGACAGCCCAGGCAGTGAACTCTGTCCTTGGTGCTCACGAAGGTGTTTCCATTAAAGGTGGGAAAGGCATCCCTCCCTGTCTGTCACCCCTCCCCACCGATTGAGCTCCCTGGTGCAAGGACCAGCCTCATTTCCCTGTCTTCCAACCCCTGCCCCCTGCTGCTGCCTCTTTGGTGGGGACAAAGACAAAGGGGGAGGAGAGCGGCCCTGAAATCTCTTAGAGGCGCCAGACGGCTCAGTCCCAGAGAAGAAAGCAGAATGCCCATCAGGCTGCACTCCCAGGAGGAGCCCTCACCAGAAGGCCCAGTGCTGGGCTGCAGCCAGGGAGTGTTTGCAAGAGCCCAGGGGTGTGTGGACGGGGAGGAGAGCGTGGCAGCTGCGGGAGATGGTTTAGGATCCATCCACGCTCTCGTTCCAGGTTCCCGATGCCTTTGTTCAGACTCCCTGGGGTGCGCCCCAGCAGGCAAGGGGGTGGAGGTGGGGACAAGTCAGAAAAGGGGTATCAGCCTTCTTCTTCGTCTCACCTCAGGGGAAGCCCACACCCCTCCCCTCCCTGAATTGCCCGCACCTCTCTGGTCCTGGCCCGATTTCCTAGGGCTCACCTTGCAGAGGTGTAAAACTATATACAAAGTTTTTAAATGACAGTATTTTAGAAATGGAGGACAGATCAGTGGTTGCTGGTGGGGTGGGGGTGCTGAAGCACAGGGGTGTCGTTACAAAAGGGCCTATTTGTTTCCCACTGCTGCTGTAATGAGTTACTGCATGTAAAACAACACGAACCGAACCTCTCACAGTTCTGGAGGTCAGAAGTCCAAAGCCAGTCTCACTGAGCCAAAGTCAGGACGTTGGCAGGGTGGCGTTCCTTTTGGAGGCTCCGGGGGAGAATCTGCTCCCCAGCCCTCTCCAGTGTCTGGAGGCTGCTGTGGGCTCTGTCCGAGGCACGACCCCGGCCAGGTGTCCCATCAGCCTGTCGCATCCATCATCTCCTCGTCTGCGTCTTCCTCTTGCTGCCTTGCCTTTCTCTTACAAGAGCTCTAGTGCCCACATTCGGGGTCCACCTCGACAATCCAGGATGATCTCCCCATCTCAAGATCCTTAATAATACTTGCAAAGTCCCTTTTGCCCTAGAAGCAATATTCACAGGTTCCCAGGGATTAGACTGTGGGCATCTTTGAGGGAGAGGGACAGTGGCTTAGCCTACCGTGCAAAGGGACCCTTGCGGTGTTGGACACAGGGACCTACACAGGGAAAAAATGTACAGAACTTAACACGCACAGAATTGGGTACAAGTACAAACTGGTGACATCTGAGTAAGATCAGTGGGTTGTATCAATGCCAATATTCCGGATGAGATAGTATATTGAATGTTTATTATAGTTTTGCAAACTGGGCAAAGTGCAAGAGCTCTCTCTGCATTATTTCTTACAGTTTTAAGTGAATCTGCAATTATTTTAATAAAAATTTTATGTAATAAAAAAGCACTGGACTGAGGGTATGGCAGAGCCAGTTTGGTTGTCTTCTCAGTGCCGCTTCCCTGGCATCTCCCTGTTCAGCCCACAGGGCGAGCTCTCAGCAGCCACCGGTCAGCAGGTGAGTGTACCTGCTTGCCTGCAGGTGACTGGGCTAGGAGTGGGCATCCATCCCAAGCTGGGCTGCTTAGAGCCATTCCTGAGTTTTGGGGGATAATTTAGAATTGGGGCCCCAGAGAGAGCCCTTTTGGGTAGCTGGACTTGTCACGCATACACAGTGCACCTTGGGTGTCACGTTCCACCATGGAGACCCAGGAGCCGGGAAGCACATTTGTGGGTGGAGGTGATCAGAGCCTCTGTGGAAAGGAGACGAGCCAGGGAGGGCACACTGGGCTCCGGTGAACCTTGCGCTTCCGTTTCTAGTCCTTCGGGCATGTGGCCTGCTGCAGCCCTTTCATGAGATGCCGTGTGTTCATATATAAAGTCCCTTCACTGGCCGGAAAGAAGTATTCAAAGTCATGAAAGGCAAGAACCTACATCCAAGATGACTTTACCCAGCAAAGCTTTCATTTAAAATGGAAGGGCAGGTAAAGTGCTTCCCAGACAAGGTCAAGTTAAAGGAGTTCATCATCACCAAGCTCTTATTATATGAAATGTTAAAGGGACTTATCTAAGAAATAGAAGAAGACAAAAAATATGAACAGTAAAATGACAACAAACTCACAACTATCAACAACTGAACCTAAAAAAAAAAATACAAAAATAAACTAGGAAAACAAGTAGAACAGGAACAGAATCACAGAAATGGAGATCCCATGGAGGGTTATCATTGGAGAGGGGGAGAGGGAAGAATCGGGGAAAAGGTACAGGGAATAAGTAGCATAAATAGTAGGGACAAAATAGACAGGGGGAGGTTATGAATAGTGTGGAAAATGGAGAAGCCAAAGAATTTATATGTACAACCCATGGATGTGAACTAAGGTGGGGAATGCTGGTGGGAGGAGGGGTACAGGGCAGAGGGGAATTAATGGGAGAAAAAAATGGGACAACTGTAATAGCATACTCAATAAAATATATATATAAATAAATTTAAAAAAATAAAAACTAAGCCTGCAGCTCCCCACCCCCTATCCTCCAGCTAGCCAAAGAGGATTTCTATTATTTCCAGTTAGGAAGCCTGCACTCCTGGACCCGGAGAGTGCCAGGACTCAGAGACCCACGGCCTGCCTGTCCCTACCTGGGTACTACAGGGACATCCATGTACCGCGCCTCCATGGTGCACTGCAGGAGATACAGGGGGTCTTTAAAAAAAAAATCTTGGACTTTAATCCCCACGACTCCCGTCTCTTACCCTATCCGGGCAGCACTTGTCCGTCTGCACGATGAAGGAGAGGGCCGGCCCGAGAGCACTGTCGCGCACAGGGGACCCTGACGAGTGTCCGTAGGGTTGGGCAGAAGCCATCCCGAGAGTCCTTAGCTTGGGGATGGAGGACAGTCGGGGGAGCCCGCTCACTGAGCGCCGTCACACCTCAGAGAAAAGGAGACGAGAAGAGCCCAAGTCAGCTCCCCCAGGAAACGGGCAAACAATTTGCAAGATGGAATTCAACAAGCAGAGCCAACAAGACCGTAATGACCGTATTTATGGGGGAATGTGGAGGCCCGAGCCCGGGTTTTCATGATCGTGTGTACAAATGGGACCCTGCGGCCAGCCTCCCACTCCAGGCAGCAGCTGCTGGCTGGTGCATGGTAATTTGATGTAAATTGCCCCCAAATATGGTAATTCTCTCCTCTACCAGGGGAGTTTGAAGTCACAAACCTGGAGATGTTGGCAGCAGATGTTTTTTTTTTTCCCTTTTTACTTCTCTGCAGGCTGCCGGTATTGTGGAAAAGGGCAAGGCGACCCAGGGATGAGGCTCGACTCTGCCACCTCCCGCGTGCCTGCTGTGTGGCCTAGAATGGGCCACTCCCCCTCTCTGAGCCTCCTCCCTGGTCGGTAGGACGGGCATGATTTCTGCCACAGTGGCTTTGAGGACTGGAGAAGATATACTCAAAGTGCCCAGTACGAAGCTTTTCTTATTGTTTGGACCTCAGAGGTGCCAGTGTGGGTGTCGGGCAGTCAGTGCCTAGGGTTGTGCCCTGGCCCCCAATAGTGAGCTCCCTCAGGCAGGAAACAAGAACTGCATGATTAAAGTTACAGTAAAAACGCTGCGGGAAATGTCTGACCGAGGACAGACTCTAGGTGAATGTCTTCATGATCTGAGAGCTCACTGGAATTTGTAAGAGAAAACATCAATATCCCAATATGGAAATGAGCAGAGGGAACACATAGAACATGGCCACCAGAAAAAGACAAATAGCAATCATACCTGAGGAAAGATGGCTCTTCCTCCTACCTCTTCCTTAGTCATTAGGGGAAGATCTCAAATTAAAACAGCCTCAGGATGGCTTTGGTCCCATAAAATTGGAAAAAATGTAAAACAGAGGTGATGTTTCTTGTGCAAGCGAAACCCCCAGCTGCTGCGGTGGCACCCTGTGCTGGAGAGCACGTCCTAGAAGACCACCGACGGTGAGTGGCAAAAGTCAAAGCAAGACAAACGATCCAGGAATCTCATTACTGTGTCTTTCTCCCGAGGAAATTATTCAATAGGAGTAAAAAGGCAAACGAACAAAGATGCTGAGAAAAACTGTTAAAAAGCAGGGTAGACAGCGAAGCTTCCGCGTGAAATACTCTGAGGCGCTCGAAAGGAGAACTGCGTTTTGGAGAGTGGGCATAACATGTGGAATAATGTTTATGGTATATATTTAATTTAAGAGAGGGGAACAAAAGGCTGTTTACAGCTTCACTGGAACTACATGCACGTGTGCCATGCCGGGCGCAGCCTGCCCCTGTGAGGAGGAGGAGGCATTGAGAGAGGAAGGCTGTTGGCACAAAGGGAGGCTGCCCTTCGGCTTGAGATTTCTGTGTCTCGGTCTCCAAAGGTCATCTCCGAGCAGGAGCAGCAGCGGTGCTTCGACAGGCCTGGGGTGAAAGGGGATACTCCTCGGGGAGCCAGCTCAGCTCCAGGAAGAATCTGCTTGTGATCAGGGCCTTCCAACAGTGACATGGGCTGGCTCTTGAGGTAGTGAGCTCCCAGGGGCTGGAGGTGTGCAGGCAAAGGCTGGAGTAGAGTCCAGCCCGGATGGGTAGCTGGGTCAGATGTTACCTAGGGGGTTAAATGATACTAATCACATGCCTGCTCATACCAGGGCATCTGGCCAACTATCCCCCAGAGAGAAAACGGGTATATCCTTTTTTTCATAGAACACACAGACAGAAAGTGAAAAAATGGAGAGAGGGAGGAAAGAGGAAGGGAAGGAAAGGAGGGAGGGAGGAAGGAGGAAGGAAGGGAGGAGGGAAGGAAGGAAGGAAGGAGGGAAGGAAGGAGGGAGGGAGGGAAGGAAGGAAGGAAGGAAGGAAGGAAGGAAGGAAGGAAGGAAGGAAGGAAGGAAGGAGGGAGGGAAGAAAGGAGGGAGGGAAGGAAGGAGAGGCAAGGCCTAAAACACATGCTAAGTAGGGCTCTAATCCCTTTGTAAACACTGTCAGAAACTTGTCTTCCTAATTGAAAAGCCCATGCCGGTTGCTTAATCCAGTCCATGTTAATGAGACCAAAACACATTAGAGCAGATATTGACTCCAGTTGTCATAGTGCCAGCGCTGCCGAGGACACCAGGGGGAATACACTGACGGAAGTGAGGCTGGGGTCAGTCCTGGCCTCCGTGGACATCATCGTGCAGTTCCCTCGCCCAGACCGTCCGGCGGAGGAACTAAACTCCGCCACACAAAGGGCTGCAGGACTTTCGTGACAGACAGCACACCTGCACTGATGGCCTGGATGGCTGACCCCTTAAGTGGAGGAGCGTGGCCTTGACAGTCAAGGCTAATAACGTCAAGGCTGAAAAAGTAACACTACTTTCCCTTCCACCTTCTAGATTCTCTCAGCTGGTTGAATAACCAAATGAACAATACAGAGGAACAGAAGAAAATCAAAATATAATGCGTGCTCATGAGGAATTCACAGAAGAAAATTCCAAAGAGAGTGAGGCAAAATTGGGCCTATGTGTCATTTTGGACAAAGGAGAAAGCTCGGGGAGGGGACAACATCTTAGATTTCGAAAGTGAGAGTGGGTGATTTTCAAGTGAGAATGGGTGATTTACAAGTAGCTGAGGAAGAGTGGAACACAGAGGGCTGTTGAGTTGTTGCTAGACCCCCAGAAAGGAGACCCGGGGCTGGGGGCGGGGGGATCTAGTAAACAGGTTCCTGCTCAGAGTTATCATCCAGACTGATGCTAAGGGGATTGAGTTCAGTTTCCCTTCCTAAAGCAGGTTTTTTTCCTCAGGATTTCTTAGGCAGGAAAGAGGGGAGGGGCAAAGGTTTTTTGGAGTCTTTTGTTTCTTAATAATCTACTTAAAATCAATATCCCAAAAGGCACAGTTTGAGGGGTGGCAAAGCTCTGGGTCCCTTCAACACAAACATTCACTCAAACACGACGTACGAATCTGTTCAATGCCCCCTCCCCTTTGCCTCCTGTTTAATGACTTCATAGAAATCAAAGAAATCGTTACCAAGCTAAAGGTGGGACATTTGGGAGGTTCAAAAAGGGAGGGGGGTTAGGGGGAGGGAAAATGAAGCTATGTTCACCCAGTGCTCACCTCCTGCTCTGACATTTAACCCCTTCTGGGAAAGGTTAATGCTCTGATCTTGGGCCTTGCCCTTAGCAAAAAGCCTCTCATCATGTTTGCAATGAATTCGTGAGGCCCCCACATGCTGTCACCGTGGCCTAGACCGGGGGCCGCACAGACCTTGTTCTTCTGGCTTTGCCACCCCAGCTGGGGTCTCCGGACCACTGTGCCTCAGTCTCCCTGCCCCAGCTTCACCTCCCCAAGCCACCCCCTGCACAGCTGGCCAGAACATTCTGTCTAATGTACAGTTCTGACCCTAATGCACAGCCTTGCTCCTGGTTTACAGCCGCTGCTCCTCCTCGCCTACTGGATGAAAGCTGAAATCGTTCGATCCACCATGTCCCCGGCATCAGCTCCGTCACTGTCACACACCTCACGCTCCAGGAGTCGACTTGCTGGGAGAAAGTGCCCTACGCACAGGGCTGGACTCGAGCCACAATACCTAAGGCCAATGCCCTTCACATTTGGGAGGACACAGTCATCTGGTTTGAAGAATTAAAAAAAAAAAAGAATGCTAGCCTCATTGCATTGCACGAAACTTCTCAGCTGATGGACCTTTTCATGGGAGTTTTCCCCTTTAACCCTCCCCGCAGCTCTGTGAGGGGGCCTGTTACACCTGTGCTGCAGGTGAGCAGTCGGGGCTCGGCAGAAGTGGCTCAGAGGCTGGAGGCGGAGATGAAACCCAAAGGCAGGAACCAACTTACCCGAGAACATCTTGCAGTTTGGGCTGACAGCTCCCAGGTTCCCATGTATCATTTCCCCTACCTGACAGAGGGGGAAACTGAGGCACAGGGCATGTCAAGAGAACCCCTGCATCACAAAGCTCCTGAGGGTGAGGCTGGAGAAGCCCGAATCCTTCCAGCTCAGAGTCCGGTCCCATGGCCTTTCTGAGGCAGCCGGAAGGGGCCGGGTGAGAGCTGCCTCCGCGGTAGTCATTCTTTGTCGGGCCCCGGGGACAGGGTCTGGATCGTTATTTAGAATGTGATAGGAAGGGGCCACTTAACCAGACAACAGCTATCGTGTGAATTGAGTGACTCAATTGTCCTTGAGAAATGTGTGTCCCCCGGGAGTGACTCCCAGCCCTTTCTGTCCCCTGATCCGAGGTGACTAATGGAAAATCCATGTCCCACCCGAAACCTGGTGGCAAAGAGAAGAGCCCTAAAACCTGAAGCAGCCACCTGATTTTAGCTCTAGCGAAAGCAGATCAATGTTTCATGGACTGCTTGAAATCCTAAGACAACACAGCATGAGGCACTCTCCCTTATTTGCTCGCTCATTCATTCATTCATTCATTCATTCCACAAACACTTCTTGGAACAGTGCCAGCGGTTCCCCCGGCCCTAACCCTCGGGAGCTTCGGTCTAGTGGGAAGATAAACTAGTAAACATACAAGTAAGAGACTTTCTTAGCCAGCTCCTGCCTTTGCCGCAAGAAGGAGCTGAGACCCAGAGAGGGGGGAGGTGCTCCTCTGCTTTCAAAGAAGAGATTTGCACGGTTTTGCATTGGAGCCAGAGACCTCACAATGGCATTTTTTCAGGAGGCTGAAAGTTGAAATCTCTGTTTTCCCCAAGGCGAGCTGTAAGAGCATTCCTTTGACAAGACAGTAAAACATCTGTGTTTACGAGGGAGATAAGGTGGAATCTGGCAGCTGCGGGCCTCTGAGGCTGCCTTGTGAAGGTGTTGCCTCAAAAGATACAGTCTGGGGTGAAGACATCCAGAGGGGACGGACAGCCCCGAGCCTGGCCCAGAGCCCTGGGGGAGGGTTTCTTCCTTCTGGTCTCCAATCTTGGGGTGGGGGTGGGGGTGGGGGCGGGGCGGGAGCAGCTGACGCTGGTGCAGGATCAGGTGTGGACTTGCTGCCTCCTGAGTGGCTGTTGAATGGGTGGATTTCACCGCATCTCCGTTCTGTCCCATCCAATACTCAGCTTGCAGACAGATGAGAACGTTTCGTAATGCTGCTGTTTGCCATCTCCTAGACACATAAGGCTCCTTAAACTCACAGTCAGGCTCCTTCACGAGGCCCACCTCACCATTCTGACTGAACCCAGATCGAGGTACTTGTTCTCAAACGCACGTGCCCTCTTTCCTCCAGGCATTTGCCCATGCCGTTCCCTGTGGCTGGCATGCCTTTCCCCACCCTCTACTGCCTGTCCTTTAAGACCCTCCCTCTCTGCCTAGGAAGATAAAATGGGTGCCCCCTCTTTGACCGTCCTTGGAGGCCAGTGCTACCACGGCAGACTACACTAATGACTTCATAGGGTCATGTGGGTTTCCAGGACCCTGAGGGTAGAGGATGGCATCTGGTCCTCTGGACATTCCCAAAGCCTGGCACAGTTCTCTGCTGGGCAGGGGCAGGGGTGGGGGGACTGGGGTACCTTGGGTGAACCTCTGAATCCACTCGGGGGACTTTGAACATGGGCACCCCCTTCCTTCCATTTCCAAGTGTGTTGCACGGCTCTTAAGCAAGCCTGGCAGACCGCATGGCTGTTTCCCTGACAGCGAACCTAGATGCTTTCAACCAGCCTTTCTTTCTCTCTGGTGGGATGATGGGGAGGGAGAAGAAAAACAGCCCACTGTCTTGAGTGTTTCCCTTTTCCACAACAGTTCCCAGTGCTTTCAGGTAAAACCAGTGCTGACCAGTGCAGGGAGACCACGTGCATGGGGCTCCTCAGGGTTGCAGGCTCGGTCCCAGCAGCAGGCACAGGGCGCAGGGCGAAGCCCTCACCAGCCAGAGAGCCTGCCTGGCTTTCCCTCCCTCCCTCGTCCCTCACGCTTGTTCCCCGGGGCTGCACTCCTTTTGCTCTGCGTACTGGAAAACCCAGGCTAAGACACCCTGTTCCCCATCCATCAGAAAGCCCTCCTGAAGTCATTCATCTCACACTGTCATTCCCCCAGTCATGTGTGCTGAGCAATCAGGGGCAGGGCTCAGGGCCCAGGCCCATGGGTTTGAATCCAAGCCCAGCGCTGGCTGGCTCCGTGGCCTCGAGGTGGCTGAGGTGGATACTCCGGAGCAGCTGGCTCAGCACCATGCTGCCCTCCTTCTACACGAAGAGGCTGGAGAGGCAAACGTCTGACCCTGTCTCGTCTGCACACTCCCACACACCCAGGCTTCTGGATGAACCACGCAGTGCACTCTTGTGAGATCTGGAGACAGCAGGAGAGTTTGAGGGCATCCTCTCTCCCACCTCCTCCGGCGGCGGCCGTGCTGTGGGAACCCACGGTCTCTGCAACCAGCAGGTCCTTGGGCCCACCCCCACTTCCCTGGGGGTCACGGCCGCCCAGAGGCAGGATGGGCTGAGTGCTTCCCCTTCATGTCCCTGGACAGGCCCCAGTGAACAAGGAGACATTCGGGGGCAGTGTCAGGCCACGCACACTGTCTGCGAAGGAAGGAGGCTGTGGTGGGGGTTTTGCTGAGTCCCCGCTACGACCGGGTGACTATAAACATACATACAACCTCTCTGTTGTACGTGCAGCGCTCCTCCTTCCGTGGAGGGCTGACCTGGAGCCAAACCTTAGCTCTCCAGCTCTGTCACCAGGTGGCCTCAGGTGAGACATTGTACTCTCAGAGCCTCAGTTTCCCCATCTATGGAACAGGACAGACACGTCCATCCGTTTGTGCCTGAGGTATGTTTTGAAGACTGGGAAGTGAAGTAAATGCAGAATAGGGCCCCAAGTACCAGTGGAATCTGAGTTCTGATCATCCGGGCAGCCTACCAAAATTTACTCGGAGTAGCTGGGGGAAATCCCATGGCAGAGATGCCAGCTGAACTCCTCCCAAGGCCGGGGGGCCACAGGCTGGTGGGGGCAAGGTCTCCACGAGACTGTACTCAGGAGCCTTGGGCACCCCAGGTTGTTGAGGGGGTCCAGGCCTTGGGCTCCAGCAGCGGGGAAGGGAGGCTGGGCAGCTGGGCCCATTCCCAGTCTGCCGGTGGCCATCCACGACACAGTGAGACAAAAGGAGGGACCTCTGGGATCCGGGCCCAGTTCTGCTGCAGGCTCACTGCACGCTGCTGGGCAGGTGTCTTCTCCGCTCTAGGCCTCAGTTTCCTCACGTGTTAAACAAAAACGAGGTGGTCTCCGAGTCCCCTCCAGCCCTGAAATTCTGTGGGTCAACAAGTGATCACCCCGATCAGCATTCTGCTCCTGCACAAACCCGCAAAGTGAAGAAGCCAAAGGAGGCTGTTCTACGTTCGTTTGGAGACGCCTTCCCTGAATCCGTCCCTTCTTCCCCAGAGGCTCGCTCCCCGGTCCAGGTCTGCACACCAGAGCCCTGACTGCCAGGTATCTCAGCCTTTCGTAAAGTTTCTCATCGGGCTACAGAAGTCTTTCCTCTCAGACTAGTGCCAGATGGGGCCACCTGCAACACGGGGCTGAACTCGGAGCAGCAGGCGGGGTTTGGCCTTGTCTGAAGAAGAGGTCGGGCCCCAGCCCTGGGAGGCGGAGATGATGCTGGAATTCCAGGCCTTGACCACCAGACGGGCCCGAGGGAGGGACAGAGTGTGTACTAATGAAACCGATCCTCCTCACGACCACCTTGGGACTCTGGGGCCATTTCCCTCATTTTAGAGGTGAGGGAAGCGCAGTTTAGAGATGTGAAATCACCTGCCCAAGGTCACACAGCCAGTAGCCGAATCAGGCTTTCCAATGTAGTCTGTCCGGCTTTGCCCAGTGCTACGTGACCTCCTTCCTGCCGACGCGGATCTGTTTAGAAACGTGTCCCCATTGGTGGAGTGTCCCTTCAAGGACAAGGGCTGGGGAGAGTCAGCTCTTATCGCAGGGCTCACAGACACAGAGAAGATGCTCAGTAAATGCTGGAGAACTTGCATGAACTGAATTTGCACGAGAACCCACCCGACACTTGAAACTGACAGACAGGTGGTGCCCGGCAGGGCTGTGCTGTGTGCGGCGTCTGCGAGGGCTCCCTCGGAGCTGGGCAGACAGACCGTGAGGCTCGTCCCAGCGGGGGACACAAGGTCAGGCTCTTAGGAAGAATGAGTAATATCCAAGGAATTCTTTGGGAACAGTAGGGGGGAATAAGGATTCTTCAAAGAAGGCCTAATGGCAAATTTTCTGGATTTTCCAGCTAATTTGAAGGTACCTACTTGGAACATTTTCTTGTCAGAAAAGATTTTAAAATACATTCATTCGGTGTGACATGATAATTGGGCCTGGCTGCCTGATGAATGCCTTTTATCTGTTCCTGAGCTATTGTTCCTGGGATCGAGCTGATGGGCTGGAACGGGCACTTTGTCAAATGCACAAACAGAGCTGCTTGCGATTGTTCTGACCACCGAGGCAGTGGGTCTCAGAAAGATTCACTGGGGGCCTGTAAGGATAAGGTGTCAGAGAAGAAAGGAACTTCAGAGATCAGAGAAGGCAACTTCCTTGCCGTTCGCCTGGGAGACTGAGTCCAGGGAGGAGCCAGGCGCTCTGGGTCCCACACCGTGGAAGCGGCAGAGGCGCGGCTTGGCCCTGAGGCCGAGCCTCTCTCCCCTGCCTGCCAGGCCTCCAAGGAAAGAGGCACGGCAACGGACAGTGTGTGTTCGCGCAAAGCCACTCCCAGGCCCCCTTGATGCTCCACCGTGGCCCGGAGAACACTCACTTGTCTCGTGCTAGGGCTTGGCTGACAGAGGGAGATGCATTTCTGACCGTGGCTTGTCTCAGCTCTACGATGCTGTTATCAAATTAGCTGTTTTTAAAGGCCCCCCTTTCTCTTTCTCCTTCTGTGATCTTTTCCTTTATTTGAATGCCTTTGTCTCATCCAAGGCCAGTTTCCAGGCCTGGCCATCTGACAACCATTTGCAAAGGACCCACCCTCCTTTGTCACTCTTTCTAAGGAGGAAGGACTTGTTCGGACTTATTATTTATCTTTACATAATATTTTGGTTTATCTCGATTTTTTGCTATCAAAATTCCTTCAGCATTAAAAAAAACTAGTAGTATCTGTTTTAGCCCTACATATGCTAACAAATCGTTTACAAAACTGTAGTTTGGGTTTTCGACTTTGCCAAGTCAGAGCCACTATTTTTCTCTTTAAAAACTCAGTGTGTTATCTGATCTGCCTTTCATTAACATTTAATGACTAAAACAGTTCCATCGGGAGTACGAGGTTGACATTTCCGTTGTTTTTCTTTAAAAACACCCCAGCATTAATCATCCCTCCAAAGGCTTCCTTTTCTACACAAGTGAGATAACAAAGGTCCAGGCTAGGTGTGCACGTGTGTTGGTGTTTAGGTGTGCTGGTGCGCACGTGTCTGTGTTTTCACGCCTGTGCCTGTGAGGCTGTGCACGGGCTCTGTTTGCCTGCTGATGTGTAACTGGCTATGTGTGTGTCTAAGTTGATGGTGTGTGAGTGTGAGAGTGCGTGTGCGTGCAGATGAATCTGTGTGAGCCGGGAGGTGTGTGCATTGTCTGTCTCTGTGTTGTATGGCCATGTGACGGTCTGTGTTCATATGTGTGTGTTTTCATGTATGCGTGCTAGTGTGTATGTACATGTCTATCTGTGGGGGGGTGCTGTGTGTGTGGTGGGTTGTGGGTTTGTGTGTGTCCAGGTGTCTGACTGCAGGCACACGCGCGGGGATGTCTTTGTCTGTGTTTTTACTAGCGTGTTTGCAAAAGGCAAAGCTCAGATTTGTGTTCAGGCTTCCTATATACATGTACACAGTACCCTCTAGTGGATGGGAGAAGAAAGTACCCCAAACAAAAACAAAAAAAGAAAAAGAAAAAAAAAAAGCAGGCATGGAATCGCCTCCAATTCCAGACGGACGCATGGCCACATAGAGGGGAAAGTTTCTAGGATGGACCCTGAGAGGGTGGAGAGGGTCAGGCTCCCACTTCACAGGGGGCTCTGTGCAGGGTTCATCCCTCAGAGTGGGGGTCCACCTTCCCTGTGTGGGGAAAAAGGGCTTGTCCTCTGGTATGGAGGCAAAATCACTGAGCTTGGTTGGGAGGCGGGGTGGGGGCCCGCCGGGAATGGCCAGTGGGCACACAATCGGATGGACGACAGTGGGGAGGAGCCGTACCCAGAGCTCCTGCAGTCTCCAGGGCCCTGCCTGTTTATTGGCCAAGTCAGGCCCAGTAGAAGGACTGGTGAGCTCCACGCCCTGCCTGTACCACACCAAGTCCCAGTGGTCAGGAAATGGGATCCTTTTACCTGAAATGCTGTATGAGTCTCCCATTCCTGTTGTAACAAATCACTACAAACTTAGTGACTTAAAACCACACATTTATTATGGCAGTTTTGGAGGTCAGAATACTAAATGGGCTGCCCGGAACTGCACCCTTCTGCAGGCTCCAGGGGAAATCTTGTCCTTGCCTTTCTCAGTTTCTGGAGGCTCTGCATGCCCTGGCTCATGGCCTTGCCTCCTTGCATCTGCTGCTGTGATCACACTCCTGCCTCTGCCTCTGCCTCCCTCGCTGCCCTCTTTCCTGGGTGTTTATGGCTACGCTGGGCCCACCGGTATAACCCAGGGTAACCTCTTTATCTCAAAACGCCTGCCTCAATCATACCTGCAATGTCCCTTTGGCCATATAAGGTAACAGTCACAGGTTCTGAGTATTAGGACATGGATGTGTTTGAGGCCCACTCCTTGTTCCACCGCAGGTCCCTATTCCAGGGTCTTTCACCTTCCCAGACAGGTCTGGGTGGGTCGGGACGGGCGGGACTCGAGCGCGCACGGGCACTTGCAGACTGTTGGCCCTGCGTCTGACACCGCACCAGATGCTTTATGGACTATCTCCTGTGATCCCTCCAACATATTTCTCCAGGGTAAGCACTGCTATTACCACTACAGCTGAGGCCTGGCAAGGCTAAATAACTCACCCAAAGTTACACAGCTGGAAAATGCAAACATTTTGAACTCAAAATTGTTCAACTTCAAAACCATGAACAGACATTACAAGGGTCAATCGTCCACTTTATAGACGAGAAAACTGAAAGTAGAGGTAGAGTAATAATCTGGTAATAATTTGACATAAATCACTGCCTTAAGAAAAACGCATACCTGTGTCCCTTTTAAGGACTGCACCATCGGTGAGCCAAGCTGTCTGGGTGACCCAGGGCGTGAAGATGTATTTAAAGGCCCGGGCATTGAGGTATAATAAATACACAGTCAAATTCACCCACTTTAAGCGTAAAGGTCTAGGGGTTTTGACAGAGGTGTGTAATCTCATAACCTCCGAGACGACCGGGAGCAGCCTCTTTCCGTAGCCTCCAAATGCTGCCTCACGCCCCTTCGGAGTCAAACCCTCCTCCCTCCCCGCTCCCACCACCACAGGTCTGCTTTGTGTCTCTTTATTTGTTGCCCTTTCCAGAATAGCATAAATAGAAAATGGGTGGCCTTTTTGTTCTTCTTTATAATTGGGGTATTCATGTATAATCAAATGTATCGCTTTTTGGTACACAGGGTCTGTGAGTCTTGACAAACACGCACAGTCGTGTGACCACCACAGTGCAGACACAGAACTCTTCTGTCACCCGCCCTGCCGCCCCCACCCCGCCGCCTGGGGCTGTGCTTCTGGGGCCACCCCTTCTCCCCATCCTGGCAATCAACGACCCGTTGCCTGTTCCTGTAATTCTGTCTTTTCCAGCACGTCATTTAAATGGGGTTATACAGATGTTGCCTTTGAGTACATCTCCTTCCACTAATGTATGTTTGGGATTCACCCATGGAGTGTGTATCCGTGGTCCATTTCTTCTCATTGCTGAGCAGTATTCCATCGTGTGAACGTACCACAGTATATCCATGAACGCCATTCAGGTTGTTTCCCAGTGAGGCAATTATGCATTATCCTCTGTGTGTTCTGCAGGATCAGCGTGGCTCATGTTCTGTTGAAGTGGAATCTATATTCGTGACGAACGGTGGACAATAGCCTTGTTCGGGAATGTCCTTGTCTGCTTTTGGTGTCAGGGAGGTGTTGGCCCTGTAAAAATGATCGGGAAGGATGCCATCCTCCTCTATTTTCTCTAAGAGTCTGTGTAGAATTGGTATTATTTCTTCCTGAAATAACTTGGTATTAGAATTCACCAGTGAAGCCATTGGAGTCTGGAGTTCCCTTTGTTGAGAGATTTTCAATTATGAATTCCATTTGTCTAAGAGATAGAAGGCTATTCTTGTTATCTATTTCCTCCCGAGTGAAGCTCTGGTAGTTCGTGTCTTCCAAGGGGTTTTTCCATTTCATCAAAGTTATTACATTTATTATCATAAGGCTGAGGAAAAGCCAGTGCCGAAACATCCAAACACATGACTGAGTGATTTGCTAAAGGAGAGACCCCTGAGGACAAAGAACAAAACTTCAGGGTTAGGAAATAAACTGAAATTCATGAAAAAACTATGTTTTTTTGAAATGAGTTAGTTTATTAAAAAGTATAATTATGCACAAAGACATAAAGCAAAGTCTTATCAAAAAGTTGGAAACCACATAAATGTCAAAGAAAGTTAATATGGACTTCCAGCCAAGATGGAGGTGTAGATACACATACTGTGCCTCCTCGCACAACCAAAATGAAGGACAACAAAAATTTAGAAACAAAAAAACAACCATATCTGACAGAAAATTGAACTGTACGGAAGTCCGACAACCCTTCATCCAGACCAATAAGAGGGGAGGAGTCTGCACCCAGCGGAGGGGCAGGAAAAAGCAGTGATTGGCGGTCCTGGGCACATAGGCAGCGGCTGGCAGACTCCAGGCGCGGGTGGCAACAGTCAGACTCATTGAGGCACACAAGGCCGCTGGCTGACCGTGGACACACATCCTCATGCAGATAAACCAGGCTAAAACGGGGAGCGAGACAGACTGTACAACCCAGGGCCCCAGGGCCAAGAAATAAAGCCTAAAAGCACTGATTGAAAACACCTGGGGATAGAGGTGCCAGGAGAGACTCCCAGCCTCACAGGAGAGTTTGTTGGAGAGACCCACAGGGTCCTAGAACATGCACAAGCCCACCCACCTGGGAACCAGCACCAGAAGGGCCAAATTTGCTTGTGAGAAGCAGTGGAAGGGACTGGAATAGGAGAGCACAGCAAGTGCCATTGTTCCCTCTCTGACCCCGCCCCCACATACAGCGTCACAACCCAATGACTGGGTTGCCCAGGCCTGGTGAACACCTAAGGCTCTGCCCCTCATATGTAACAGGTGCTACCAGACATCCCCCCCAAAAAAAGGCTCAAACAGAAGAACAGATCAAAGCTACAGAGCCAATACATCTAAGTGACCAAGAGATAGACAACCTATCAGATGCACAGTTCAAAGCACTGGTGATCAGGATGCTCACAGAATTGGTTGATTTTGGTTGCAAGTTAGATGAACAAATAAAGGCTACACTAAGTGAAATGAAGGAAAATGCACAGGGAACCAATAGTGATGGGAAGGAAACTGGGACTCAAATCAATGGAGTGGACCAGAAAAAAGAAAGAAACAACCAAACAGAAAAGAATGAAGAAACCAGAATTCAAAAAAATGAGGAGAGGCTTAGGAACCTCCAGGACATCTTGAAACATTCCAACATTCGAATTATAGCGGTACCAGAAGGAGAAGAGGAAGAGCAACAAGTGGAAATGTTATTTGAACAAATAATAAAGGAGAACTTCCCCAATCTGGCAAAGGAAATAGACTTTCAGGAAGTCTAGGAAGCTCAGAGAGTCCCAAAGAAGTTGGACCCAAGGAGGAACACACCAAGGCACATCATAATTACATTACCCAAGATTAAAATGAAGGAGAGAATTCTAGAAGCAGCAAGAGATAAGGGGACAGTCACCTACAAAGGAGTTCCCATCAGAATGTCAGCTGATTTCTCAAAAGAGACCTTACAGGCAAGAAGGGGCTGGAAAGAAGTATTCCAAGTCATGAAAGGCAAAGACCTACATCCCATATTGCTCTGTGCAGCAAAGCTTTCATGTAGAATGGAAGGGCAGATAAAGTGCCTCCCAGATAAAATCAAGTTAAAGGAGTTCATCATCACCAAGCCCTTATTTTATGATATGTCAAAGGGACTTATCTAAGAAAAAAAAGATAACAATTATGAACAGTAAAAAGATAGCAAGCTCACAGTTATTAACAACCACACCTAAAACAAAAACAAACTAAGCAAACAACTAGAACAGGAACAGAACCACAGAAATGGAGATCACATGGAGGGTCATCAACAGGGGAGTGGGAGGGGGAGAGAGGGGCAAAAGGTACAGGGAATAAGTAGCATAGATGGTAGGTAGAAAATAGATGGCGGAAGGTAAGAATAGTATAGGAAATGTAGAAGCCAAAGAACTTATATATAGGACCCATGGAATGAACTAAAGAGGGATAATGTGGGCAGGAGTGGGTGGGCAGGGTAGAGGGACATGAAGGGGGGAAATGGGACAACTTTAATAGCATAATCAATAAAATATATTTTAAAAAGAAAGTTAATATGGCATATCCCTAAATAGAATATATATTATATTTTACTTTAACACGGTGAAAATATACATGGCAAAGTCTATGCAGAAGTACACCAAGTTGTTAATACTAGTTATTTGTTGAGGTTTCAAGCCCATGGAGTCCTGTTCTCCTTCTTTTCTGTATCCTCCAAATTTGCTACATAAGATTTTTTAATGGGATGGACAACTGGTAAGAGAAACACCGCTTCCTTCCTCCTCCAGCGGGGGCATAATGGAGTTCCTGTCCCACACGGGCCCTGCCACAGAACAGCCCTCAGGAAAGACCAGTGAAAGACCAGTGAAAGATGCAGTGAAAGACCAGCACCTGAGATTTGAAGGTCCCTCTGTCCTGGGGCCTTGGCTGCTGCCAGCACTGCCGCTTCTCCTGCTGCTGTCGCCACCACTGCCATCAGTCTGGGCCCAGGACCAGTCCCCGGCTGCCCGCTTGGGGTACTACGGCACCCCGGACTGCCCTAAATGTCGTGCATGTCATGCACACCACCCGCCATCCCTACAGGGCTGAGCCTAGGCACTCGGGCCCTGCCACCAGCACGGCCCCCCTACTCACACGCATGCTCCATCATCTTGTTAGATTCACTTACAAAACACAAGTTCAAACGTAAAATTATTAAGCATTTGAAAGCAGTGACAGTAGAACGTATCTGTTTTGCATACCTGGAAAACTAGCCTGGTGACAACAGGGTGGCCAGGACAGCAGAGGCTGGACATGGATTGGTGTTCCTTAGAAGTCAGAATGAATGGGTGACAGGGCAGACCCAGTAGTCAACATGTGTATGCACCTCAGCATATACACGCTCCCCGCATTACTTCAGTGGAGTGACATCACTGTGGACGGTAGCGGGGACACGGCGCCATGAAGACCGAGACCATTTCCTGATTTTGCTCACAGCTGTATCTCCAGAGCCCAGCCTAGTGACTGGCACTTCGTAGGTAACCAAGAAATACTCATTAAATGTAATTAGAGAGTAAGTATTATCTGCGCTGTTTCTCATTAGCTCCTACACATCCTTGAAGATCCTCTTCAAAATGCCCCCTCCTCTAGAGAGCCTTCCACAACTCTTCCAGGGTTTGCAGTTTCTCCTCTGCTTTTACTGCATCCTGCGCAGCCTTCCACTCTAGCACCAAGCTGACGCATGAGGTCACACGGCGGTGCCTCACTCAGATCCTCAAAGCTCAGCTCAGTTTCCAGGTTTTTCCTTGGGAATTTTGTTAACTATCAAAAAATCCTTGCTACCAACTAGGACAAAACAAATCTTTCTATGTCATTTTCTAAGAAGTATTTTGTCTATAATCATCCTTCCCTCCCTTTTGGCCAAATGCTTTTATTGTAATGCTAAGATGTTTTTGCTTCCTTTGTGAAAAATAAGTGTCAATTTTGGAATAAGTCTAGGCATGCGGGAAGGTCACACGGACAGTATGGAGTTCACAAGCACCCCTCACCCTGTCTCCCCCGCTGCCAATGTCTCCTGTTCCCATGGCACGTGGGCCAAAACAAAGAAACCTGATATTGGTGCCTAACGATTAAGCAAACTCCAGCCCTTATTCGGATTTCACCAGTGTTCCCATAAATGCCCTGTTTCCGCTTTGGGGGCACCCTGCAGACTGCCCTCCGGTCTGGTGTGTCCTCTTTCAGATGCTCAGACTGGAACTGTGGGTCCACAGAAAGAATTCCGCAGATGTGAAGCACCCTTCTTGTCACATCGTGCCAGGTGACCCCTGACACCCCTGCTGAGGTTCTCCTTGATCACTTGGTTGAGGTGGCGCTTGCCAGGCAGCTTCCCTGGAAAGTTGTTTTCCCTCCCACACTGTGTTCCTTGGGAGCACAGATGGGATGTAGAACCCTATCTCATGCTCAGAACCCATCACCGTATTATAACTGTTCTTCTAAATAAAATTAAGTGAACTATGATCACTTTAAAATACATTTAATATCAAGCTTCAAAAGGAAATTAACCTGTTAGACCCAGAGCTCCCGGAATTACGATGCACATGCTATGCTTTGTTCCTCAGATTACAAAATAACCTCAATTATGAACAGGTGGGGTGTTAGTGGCATAATTAGTGCTATTTGTCATAAGCCTTAATCATGTCCCTAACTCTGGCTGCATCTGGTCCCCTATGACAAATAACGCAGGCATTCCCAGGCCCCTGCTGTGTCCCAGACCTTGTCCCAGGCTCTGTGGCTTGGACCCTGGCGTTCAGCTGATCCAACCCCTTTCTTGTACAGTGGGGAGAAGTGAAGACCAGAGACAGAGTGGCTTGCCTGAGGTCACACAGCCCATGAATGATAGAACCAGGGCTGGAACCTGAGACTCTGGCTGCCCCAGAGCTCACAGCGGTGCTACTCTGGGGCCCTCCTTCCCCAAATCCCTCTTCGGCCAAGAAGGACTCTGCTTTCCTGTGTGGCTCCCCATCCCACTCCCAGCACCCGAGTCCCTGCTGAGTAATCAAGCTCAGGTGTGGTGTTGAGGGCTGGAAGGAGAATGGTCACGGCTCGGCATAGCCCCAGGGCGCTCCTGGTGGTCAGGGTGACAGTTCCATGGAGGGCTTAACACAGCACAGGTGTGAATAATTGTAGGGTGAATGAATCAGCACAAATACTTAAATCCGATACCTCTTCTGCCTGGTAGTGGCACAGTCCTGCCCTTGAGAACACTTGTTGGCCCGGCCCTCTACACCAGCTCAAGTGCTTCCTTGGTCTAAGGATAAGCTGACAGCCCCTCCCTTGTGAAAGCCCACATTCCGAGGGCAGGCACCGTGTGAGCCTGCTCACCAGTTGGACCCCAGCATTTAGCCCAAAGCCTGGTGGTTAGTCAACACCTAGTACACTTGTGATGGGCGAGTGAGTGAGGTCCCCGGTGGAGAGGACCGGGCTGTCCCACACGCAGCCAAGCCTTCTCGTGGCCCAGATACGGTTTCCCACATTTCTCACCAGCTGCCGGGCTGTCACATCAGATGCGGGTTTTCAAATAGAAGTGAGAAGTTGAGTGTTCTAGCTAAACAAAGCAGCGGGCTGAGCCAGCTCATCTCCAGGCAAGCTGCTTCCCACTCCACCCTGCCCGGCAGCCCGGAGCCCCGCAGCCAGGCCTGTCCTGCAGCCAACCCTCATTTTCCAAAATCTGCACCCCATCTGGAAATGGGGCACTGGGGATTTTGGGAGGCAGGTCACCCATCCCCTCCCATTTTGGATGGCCAAGGGACATGGCTTTCCTCCCATAGTCCACCCCACGTATTGCCATTACACCCCAATCCTGGGGGCACAGGGTGGAGGGGTCTACATTCAGCAGTGGAAAGAAGGAAGGAAGCAAGATCTCACACCTGAGCAGGCACTGGGAGCTCTGCCAGGAGCGGGGTGCCTGGCCTGTGCTGGCGTGTCTGCAGCACATTACCAGTCAGACTCAGGGACACTACACCCTTTTCAGCGGTGGAAACCGAGGCTCAGACAGATTGCGAATTTGCCAAGGCCACAAACCCCCTTCATCTAATCCCAGAGCCTGAGGACTTGCCTCGGGCTGTGGAGAATGGGCTTCTGGCCCCAGACTCTGATTTTTCTCACTGCCAGGGTATTTGTTTTTCTTCTCCAGTCCACATAAAACGCCACCAGCGTGATTTGATTCACTCCTGTGTTTGTTTTTAAGGCTAATATTAGTCATGGGAGGTAGTTGGGCCATCCACTCCCTGGTGTGAATTACTCCAATCCTTTGCTTTCCTCTGACTCCAGCTGAGTCCATTAAAAATAGGAAGGAAAAATAAAGGTTAAGAGGGCTACGCACTCCCAGAAACAACGGGAGGTGATTCTCACTTGTCAGAGAGAGGATGGCCCTCTGTACATTTGATGTGCAAACACACCTCACTCGCGTCAGATCGTCCACCTGGCCCTGCATGCATTTATTGCATTTTGCAGCACTCTATAATATTTCTTCCAAGGGCTTGTCTGGCCTCTGCTTGCACACCCTGATGACGGGGAACTCATTCCCTCCCAGGGCAGTGCCTTCTGTCATGGTGGGGGTGTTCTACTGGTTAGAAGACGCTTTCTCAAGCTGTCTTAAACCTGGGAGACTCACAGGCTGCTGCAGCTGAGTGAGAACCTGGAGGTTTCCCAGCCAGAAGTCCTTGGTCTTTTCATACCCGGAGACCCGTCCCCACCATTATCCCTCCCCTCTGGCTCCCTGCTGGGATCTGTTGTGCCTGCCTCCCAGGCAGCAGTTATTAAGTTCTCATCGGAGAGAGGACCCTTTTCCAGGCGACAGTGTCCTCTGGGATGCTTTAACTGTGAAAGACCTTGGAGTGGAAACCACTGGCCTACTCTAACCCCTGAGCTGTGCAGAGAACAGCTGCTGCCCAGGGAGGACCAGCAGCATGTCCAAGGACACCTGACGAGAAGGCTGCTATCTGACCAGACACCCTGATTGATCTCCTGTCGTTCCCATCCAGCCTGACCTTCGCGGAGAGCAGAGAACAGAGGGGACAAGGACAAAGGAGGGATAAATTTTGATGAAGAGAAGAGGAGAGACATGAAGCAGACCCAGGGCAGTCGGTGCCTCCCAGAGGGCACTAGGGGAGGCAGTTGAGTAAGTACGCTGGGCACGGGGTGGTGGGTCTGGGGCAGAGGCCGGATGGGAACTGTAAACAGAGGGCGGATCCCCTCGCTGCTTCAAAAACACCTGCAGATGCCGCCCATGGCTGCCCACTGACCCCAACTTCATACTCACACACACATCTGAGCTCTCAACACCCTCTTCTTCTTCGATTTCAAAAGACTTATTTATTTGTAGAGCTAGGTCAAGGAAGGGAGAAAGAGAGTAAGAGAAAGAGCGTGAGAGAAACACGCATGTGTGAGAGCAACATGATCAGTTGCCTCTCACACGTCCCCAGCTGGGCACCCGGCCTGCAACCCAGGCATGGGTCCTGACCCAGAAGTGAACCAGCAACCTTTCAGTTTGAGGGATAGTGCCCAACCTACTGAGCCACACCAGTCAGGGCTTGCTGCCCTCCTCTGCCCTCCCTCCACGTCCAGTCTTTACTCTGGCTGGTCCTTGAGCTGTCTCCTCTTCTCTCCTTGGCTGCTCAGATGGATCAGCAACCAATACAGCTGTGGCTTGGTTGTGCCCTTGGATGGGCTGGTTACCCCCGCAGCCATGGCCCTGCACACTGGCTATGAGTGTTCCTAATTTACAGACACAAAAACTAAGGCTCAGAAAAAGTAAATTTTGAAATTTTACAATCACAAACTATTACATAGAGAAATGAGAGGACCCCAGGTCTTTAGGTTTCAAACTTAGTGTTCTTCTGAATGCACGTCATCATTCTACTTTTCATGTGGAAAATATTCCCAACCTTAGGATCTCGTGTATGTGACCAGAAAATAAAACTGGAGCCATGGTATCACTGGGTGATTTTTATTTTCCTCTTCATTCCAATGTCTTCATTTCAATTTAATTTTTTTTCTATAATGAGCATGAATTATTTCTATAATCAAAAAAGTTAAAAAAAAACATTAGAGGCAAAATTCTTCTTATACCCCGAAGCCCAGCTCCGATGCTACCTTGAACCTAAAAGGAGAGGTCCCTGGGGATGAGCAGCCCTGTCCTCCAAACCTCAGTTGCCGTGTCCTTCGATCCCTTCCTATGGACTGAACTGTGTCCCCCTAGTATTTGTATGTAGAAGCCCTAACTTCAACCATATTTGGAGAGGGGGTCTGAAAGGAGGCAATTGAGGTTAAATGAGGATATAAGTCTGTGGTCCCGATCCGAGAGGGTTAGCGTCCTTATAAGAAGAGACACAGAGAGCTCACTCTCTCCCCTTCTCCATGTGTGGACACAGTGAGAAGGCTTGCAAGCCAGGAAGAGAGTCTTCACTGGAAACTGACTCTTCCAGGCCTTGCTGTTGGCCTTCTAGCCTCCAGAAATGTGAGCAAGTAAATTTCCCCGCTCCAGCCATCCTGCCTGTGGGGCTTCATTATGATAGCCTGAACAGTTGGAGACACCTCTTTAACGACAGAGGAGAGCGAGCCTCGGGTCAGAGTCTGGGTCAGGGTTGCGACACTCATGAGAACCCCAGGGGCACTTGTGGGGAAGGCAGACTCCCAGATACGCCCCCACCCCGACGGATTCCGAGCAGAAGTATCTGAGGTTGAGACCGAAGGCTGCCTTTTATCAAGGCCTCCAGGATTTTGAGAGAGGAGGTCTCTCACAGCCCTTTGGAAATCCCTGGCCCAGAGGGTCACACAGGCCCTTCCGAACCCCAGCTTCTGCTCCCATGTCAGTGAAGCCCCAGTGCTGAGCCCCTGCCCTGTCCCAGTCAACCCCATGTTTAGACACCAGGTCATTGTAAGTCATCCTCTTTTGCCTTTTTCCCTATTAAAGCATGAGAAGGCAGAGGCCAATGAAGGAAAGTAAGCTAAAAATTTATAAAACAAAAAAATGAACCCATGTACACACCTGGAAAGTGGACAAAAGTGCTTCCCGTTACCCAAAAGTTTGCAGAATGCCCCACTGGAGGAACTAAAATTACCAATACAGTTAGCCTTTCATATCTGTGGGTTTCTTATTCACAGATTCAACTAATTATGGATTAAAAAATATTCAGGAAAAAAAATCCTGGAAAGTTCCAAAAAGCAGAACTTGAGTTTACCACATGCTGATCCTGACACTGATTCTGCACGGATGAGGTGATATTGTGCACAGACTCTGCTGTCGCCTGCATCCAAGTACTACGCCGTTGTACGTAATGGACGTGAGCGTCTTCGGAGCATCCTCAGGGTCCTGGAACCAATCCCCGACAGACACCGAGACAACCACTACAACAGAGAAAACAGACGGAGAATACTCATTGTCTGCAGTATCTATTGCTGCACAACAGATTGCCCCCAAATTTAGCACTTTGAAACAAGCTTCCAAGGGTGGGGGCTCCGTGAAGGGTTTAGCTGGGTGGTTCTGGCTCCGAGTCTCTCACGGGGTCATCAAGCTGCGGTCCCCTGAGGGCTCGCGTGGGGCTAGGGGAATCCACTTCCAAGTGCGCTCACGGGCGTGTCGGCAGCTTGGAGAGAAGTCTTGATTCCTAGCATGTGGACCCCTCCCAAGCTGACACAGCAGCTTGCCTCCCGGAACAAGAGACCAGAGAGAAAGGCCCAATACCAGGCCTCAGTCTTTCATAACCTAACGTCGATGTGACGCACCCCCGTCACTTCTACCGTCTGCCGTCATCACACAGACTCCTGGCACGATGGGGGACGAGACCACAGGACGTGGCTGTGACTACTAGGAGTCAGGGTGTTGGGGGCCATCCTGGAGTCTGGTCATAACATTTTTTTAAACCAAATTGACATTTGGACTAAATTAACATCAGCCAACATGTTGTTAGTCCAGTTGCCTTCAGCCAGATGACAGATGGCTCTGAAACGTAAACAGGAGCATGAATGAGGGTATGTCCTTCTTTCCTGTGTGTGGTGAGCTGAACAACGGTCCTGAAGTCACTCAGGTCCTGATTCCTAGGACCTGAGTAACCTTAGATGGGAAAGGCATCTCTGCCTCTCCAGTCTGTGAGCAGCCCGAGGACAGTTCGTCTCTGTACTGCCAGGCCCCTGGTGCAGGGCCACCAGTAACAGGACCTGAGTGGAGGGAGGAATGGTGGACGGCAGACGCTTGCCAACTTGGAAACTGCGGGCCTTGGCAAAGAAAGGGCTGTGCCTAGGAAATAGTCTTTGAACCAAAACAAGAATCAACTGGGGGCAGAGGTGAAAGACATGGGCATCCTGAGCCCCAGTTCCCCTACTCTGGTCACTAAGGAGTCAGACGCTGCTGATCCAAGAGACCCTCGGGCGTTCCTTGGCCTCTCTGCACGGTGTGCCGTTAGCATTGGGCAGCATTTCAGCCTTGCTCGATCCGCAATTGTGTGACGATGCACTTGGCTGCTGCCAACGCTTTGTACTTTAGCCATTGCCTCCTCATGGCCTACAACCAGAGGTGGTACCGGGATGGGAAGAGCAGCTAACTGGGTTTCTCACAGAGCATGCACTCGGGGTCCAAAGTTTATGGCCAAGGACTCTGCTCACAAACATTACTGAACAGCTTTACTGCTGCTTTCTCCAGCCCTGCTCCTCTGCTGGCCCTTGAGTCCGTCTTCATCCCCTCCTTGTGTGGTGGGGAAGACACAGGCCCAGAGGGAGGAAGTCGCCCGAGGCCACACACCGTGAGGCTGGAGCAGGGCCCTGGCCCCAGGCTCTGACACCCAGCCCTGCGCCCTTTCCATCATCCCTGCCTGGCACTGTGATCGCTGTCCAATAATTAACCTTGGATTTAGATAAAGACACTGAGCTCAGTCCTGAAGGTCACAAAGGGGGCAGATCTGCGGGGAGAACCTTTGAACCGGGAAGACAGAGCCTCTGATTTGGTAACATAATCCTTTCTTACGTGTTTAACTTTTAATGGTGAGCAAGCTTAAGTATAATGGAAGAATAGAAAGGGCGTAATGAATTCCACGTGCCCAGGAACGGCCAGCTGAAGTATCGCCAACACCTGCTGTTCCCAGTAACAACACTTCAGAAGCGCCTTTCCCCTGGGAAACCAGAGAGGACGCACGCTGTGAGCGGAGTGATACTTTCAAATTGCACCCTGGACCGTGTCCCCCTTGCCTCCTTCTTTCTGAAACTCTAACAGCATCCTCTGCAGTGGGAAGTTAAGACAGAGCAGAGCCCCCATCCAGCCCCAGACAACCCACCTCTGGGCTACTTTTTTCTCCGCTCTGGACTACTTTTTTAAAGTGAGGGGAAAATACACTTCTCTCTTGTTGAAATCACTTTTATTTGGCGTTTTTTTCTCTTACATCAGAAGTTCAAAAGCCTGGCTACCTATTGGAATCCATAGAGGAGCTTCTAAACAAAACCACGATGAAACAGGATAACCAGCCAGAACCCCAGGGCATTCCAATTCAGGTGGTTGGAGCGCCACTCAGGCACCGGGGTTTCTGAGGGCTATCCGGGCGGCGCTAGCGGTGGCCGCAGCGGAGACCCACTGCGTAAGTCTATGAGCCTGAACTCGTTCTGATACATGGCTCAGCTGAAAGGTCTTCTCCCCCGAGTCCCAGGTGGGAGGCGCTCAGGGCTCCCTCCTGAGCTTCCGCAGAGTTTCACACTAGTTTCTATTAGTGGTACGAGATCGTTTGTTGCATTAGTTTTGTTTGGGTCAGTCTCCTGGCTGCCTTCTGAGCTCCTCCAGGGAGGGACCGCATTGGGTCCTCGATTTTCAACCGTTGGGCCGCAAGAATTTTTCCAACATGCAATACTCATTTAGTCAGGGGCACTGACCTCTTTTCCCTTAGATGGTCAAATAATAATAAAAAAAAAAAGACAACTGCCAATACAACAATAGTTGTCTGGCAGAAAAAAAATCAAAATTTTACCTATTTTTTTGTCAGATGGGCAAAAAATCTATTTTTTGGTGTGTCAGAGGATTTTAGTAATTAGTGTACGTGTGCTGTGAGATGAGAAAGGTTGAACACCGCTGTGTGAGATTCATCCCGCGTGCTGGCTCAGGAGTCAGGGTTCTTACCTGGGCCCCCAAACCCTGCACGGTCTGGTCCCTGCCCGCACCCCACCTCCTCCACAGCTAGCCATGCCTTCGTGATCCCTTCTCCTGCCCTGCTTGTGAACTCCCTGTAAGGCTGTAAATTAATGGCTCCCTGTAAGGCTGTAAATTAATGGCTCAGATGTCACACTGGGTTGAAATGACGGTGTTGGCAGAGACGCATCTCTTCTGGAATGTTGGGGGGAGTTTTTCACCTGTGCCTTTTCCAGCTGCTTGCATCATCTTGTATTACCCCAGTGAGGAGGGGCTCACCGCCTTTCAAGGTGGCCCCTGCCATCCATCCTTAGCCAGTCGTGCTATGTCAGGAAGTTCTTCCTCTGCCCCTGGACCTTCTTCCCCTTGCTGGTCTGGCTTCCCTTCTAGGATCCCGCTGACCACATCTGCTTTCACCCTTCAGAGACTTGGAGGGTGCAACCTTGAACCTTGAGTTCTAAGGAGCGGACACCCCCAGTTTCTTCAGCTCCTTCTCATCGGACACAGCCTCCAACCCACCACATGTGCCCATCTCCCACCCACCACAGCTTTCCAGGGGGTCTGCCCAAATGAAGACTGAAGCTTGCTTTGTCATGGACTCATTGTTAATGACTGAGGAAATGATCATTAAGTCCATCTTTCATGGAGTACCTTGCCACGTGCCTGAGGAGTGCTAGACTGGCTGTGTACTGCGGTAGGGATTGAGAGGGGGGATGCAGAAGGGGCTCTGCAAGGGGCAACACAGATGCTGGGCAAACAGGAGCGCAGATGTGGTGGGAGCCAGGGCACAGTGCCTCAGGTGAAGAACGGCCCTTTGCAGCAAGGACTGCAAGCAACCTAAGGACACAGGTAACAGAAGGTCCCGGAGAGATGTTGCTAAAGGAGAGACCTAGGCGAAGTAGTCAGGTTCCAGCAAGAGAATGTGAACAACAGGGGGAGAACTAGGGATTCACCGTATTTTGCTGTGTATAATGCACACTTTCTTACCCAAACTCTTTAGGGAAAAAATAAGGATGCGCATCATACATGGGTGGTACTAGTTCCAGACCTATGTAAATGTTTTGAATTCTCTTATTTCTGCTTATGCATTAAAAGGGTAACTCTAGAAAGCAATAATGATATCCGTATGCAAAGTAATGCCCTGGAACACGATAATGGGTTTCATTTTTAAATATAGATAAATAAATAAATAAATAATTGAATTAAAAAATTAAGACAAAAGATTTTTTGTTCCTGAAAGTTTGGGCCAAAACCGTGGGTGCGCCTTATACATGGAATATATGGGTAACACAGAGGACCGGGGGCTGGCAGCACTGGTGCGGCCCGAGGGAGAGCAGGCCTCAGGGAGCCCTTCAGGACTAACTCCCAGAACAAGGTGGACTCAGCCCGCCGGCAGCACTGCTGTCCGAGGCCACCTCTGGAGCCTGTAGGTCAAGACACTGCCCCGCAGGCACGATTCAAACAGCAGGTAGCCGGAGTCAGGCTGCAGCCACAGAAGCCACCCCACACCCAGGAAGCTGGGAAAGGACAAGGAACGCGAATGCAGAAAATCCTCACATTTCTGCCACCACACCAGTCACGTACCAAAGGGGCAGGACGGTACCCTCCCCCTTGCACATCTGGCAGGGCTGCCGATCAGCACCTCGCTCACATCCAGAACTCTAGCTGCAAACAAGGCCTGGGAACTTAGCTCTTAGCGTCCGGCCTCTCCAGCCGGTAGGAGGGTGCAGCGGAGATGGAGCAGTGAGAGGCGCATGAGGATGTCCATCTCGGCCCCTTTCTGACAATAACGAGAGGGAGACAAGCCGAAGCTTCCGTCCCCAGCCCTCCCAAGGGTGGAATTCTGTGCCACCTTGGAGAGAATGATGTCATTTCAGCGAAAAAAGATTGTAAGAAATCCCTAAAGAAAAACGAAAAAAGCAGGCAGCAAAATAGAGGTCACCATAGCATTTTACTTCAATGAAAAGAATTTTTGAAAAATGCAGAGAAAAAAAAATACCAGCAAGATAAAGGGCAACTTTTTGGATGAGAGGATGGAAGGTATTATTTTCATCCTCTTCCGTTTTCAAAGCTTTATACAGGCTGCATATATTCTTTTTATCCTGAGGACAAAATATGCATTTTACAAGTACACTTATAAAATCTTCACGGAACTGGGAAAAAGCAGTGAAGGTGGAACAAATTGGTGACCCACGGTAGAAAACACGTGGGGGGAGGGGGGCGGGGGAACAAAAGAGCGCAAGGAGAGGTTTGTGGATGGCAACCTAACTGGGGTCGTTGTGCAAGAGGAGAAAATGCAAACTATTGTGTAATTGCGGTCCAGTCCCACAGGCCTCTGTGCCCTGGGAAAGGCCTGGCCCTCTCTGGGTATTTGTTTCCACATCCAAACAAGAGCCTCAGGACCCTAAGTAAGGGCCGCGTAGCGAAGGAGAGCGCGCCTGCGTGGTGCGGCTCCCCTGGGGGAGTGAGTTGGGGCTGAGGCAGCCCACTGGAAACCCAGACACTCCCGCTCCTTGAGGAAGGAGTGGCCTTGACCTCAAGGCCGAAATTCCGCTGCGCCCCAAGTGTAAACAGAGCCTCATTGGTTGCTGAGCCTCCGGGATGAGCGGGGGGCGTGACAAGCGGTGAACGACAAGGGGAAAGCTGGACTAACGGGTGAGAGTCTGAACCTGCACTCGAGCGTGAGCGTGAGCCCAAGCCTGCACCCCAGCGTGAGCCCGTGCTTGCAGCAGGTAATGACCACCCTTCTGCTCTCGAAAGACCCGGGCAGCGGCAGCGCGCAGCACAGGTCCCCGCGTCCAAGGCTTCCTCTCTAAGCCTCGGCTTACCCACGTGGGGACCCGTCTTTTTGCCTGGCGGAAACTGTGGGACCTAGCCCCTCTCCCTGCACCGGAGTCCCAAGGTGGCACCTGGGGCCCTGGGGTTGCGGTCCTCCCCTCCCCGCATGCCTTTCGGATTAGCTGCACCCTAATGTTCCCGCCCAGCAGGCCCACATCAGCGGTGAGGCCTTTGACGTTAGCAGGTGGTTGAGAGGCCAGGATGTGCCCCACTCCGTGCAGAAAGGGTGAGGGTGGACACCTCCTGGTCCTGGCTCGATGGCCCAGAAGGTCCGGGCCTTGGCACAGGGGTCACTAATACAGGGGACCAAATAAATTGCCCATAGTCAGGAGGAAACACGAAGCTAGTTCTGTGGGAACCTGAGCTGAGGCTCCTCTGACTTGCTGTGTGTTCTCCGTGAGTCCCCAAAAGGCTTTGATCCCCCAGCCTTCTTCCAGAGGGGAACTCAGCACCTGCTCCAGTCGCCCCAGGGCTGCTAGGAGTTTCTCTGAGTTAACTGCCCAGAAACGGCCTGCAAACTGTAAAGCCTGGTGCCCCGGTAAGCAGTGGTCTTCCTCCCTGCACATGGCGGTGCCGGGATGGAGGGCACTAGGGCGGGACGGCCTTGGCATAAAAGATTTCCCAACCGTGGTCTGTGAGCACTTCTCTCACCTGTTTAGCCTTTCCACCCCTACCCTGGGGCCTGGTGACTGCTCCTTACACCCATCCCAGAGGACTCCTCCCTCTTCAGATCCAGGTCTGCTTGTGGTCCCAAGGCTGCTTCTGCCTGACACGTGGCAGAGCCCTGAGCAGAGTGGAACCCTAGTGCACCCTGATAGTTTGCTGGCTCAACTCCCCGCAAGGGAGGGCTTTCCTGGGCAGCACTGATTTGTGTAGAGCTGAGGACCTGGCTGGGGTGTTTTTTTGGATGAGTTCTTTGCTCCTCTCCATGTCCAGTGGCAGAGGGTAGGGAGGTGGGGGGTGGGGAAGAGTCAGGCAAGTTCAGTTCCCTTTTGCTGTTGGGTGGGGCCTGACTCCAACTAGAGATAAAAGCTTAGGTTTGCTGTCTGGGCTGGGCAGTGACTTCTTCAGTGAATCTAAGGACTTTAAACACTGTTTAAATTTCACTGAATACATTTTACATACTGTTTAAATTTTACAGCTGCTGTTTTAATCAGGTCTACATTGTTTTCAGAGTTGTAGGCAAGACATGAACAGGCCCTTCTTCCCAGCTGCTGCTGGACTTACTGCAAGCTGAGAAGCTGAGACGGGGGCAGGGCTGGGCGGTTTTCTGAGGGTGCTGCCAGCTCAGATGTCCGGGGTGGAGGGTGGCAGGCTTTATTACGAACAGCCCCATCCCACGTAGCCCCAGGAGGTATTTTGCCTGTGAGGCACCTGGGGCACAGAGGTGATGGGAAGCAGGCCCCTCTCTAAAAGAACAATTCTGTCTCGGAGTCTTTTCGGTTTCTGCTTCATTCTTAGGTCAATTGAACAGCCTGTGTGGACATTTATGTAGCAAGCATAATTCTAGGCAGCAGGGCCATGGCAATGAACAGAACAGGGAAAAAAACCATTCTTCATGGAGCTGATGTTTTATTGGGGAGAGGCAATGATAAACACATAAGCTTGTAAAGATGGTGTTTGGTATGTCAGCTGGGAAAGCACAGCATGGTGTGGGGCTAGAGAGTGCTGTGGGTGAAGAAAGTTGCGTTTTATCAAGCGTGGCCAGGGAAGGCCTTGCTGAGGAGGTGACATTGGAGCAAGGACCCAGAAGAGGTGAGGACATGAGTGGGAGGATAGATGGGACGTGATGGAGTCAGGCCAGAGGGTTCTTCAGGGCCTTCCTGCACCTTACAACCCTTGTGTTTTGACGCGCCACCCGAATCTTGGGACGTCTGAGCTGGTGGGCTTTGGGGGCCTGCCTGAGCCCCTGTCACCTGTTCACCCCGGTTCCTCCTGTCCCACTCCAGAGCAGTCAGCATGCAGCGCTTCCTGGTGCCCCAGCTGCTCCGCCTCCGAGGCAGGACCGCCCCGTACTCCTCCGCAGCAGCCCTCCCGAGCCCCATCCAGAACCCGGACGTCCGCTACAACCAGCTCTTCATTAACAATGAGTGGCAAGACGCAGTCAGCAAGAAGACCTTTCCAACGGTCAACCCCACTACGGGAGAGGTCATCGGCCACGTGGCCGAAGGGGACCAGGCTGACGTGGACCGGGCTGTGAGAGCGGCCCGCGAGGCCTTCCGCCTGGGGTCTCCATGGCGCCGGATGGACGCCTCCGAGCGGGGCCGCCTGTTGAACCGCCTGGCCGACCTCGTGGAGCGGGATCGCGTCTACTTGGCCTCACTGGAGACTTTGGACAACGGGAAGCCTTTCCAGGAGTCTTACGTCTTGGACCTGGATGAGGTCATCAAGGTGTACCGGTACTTTGCCGGCTGGGCAGACAAGTGGCACGGCAAGACCATCCCCATGGATGGCGAGCATTTCTGCTTCACCCGGCACGAGCCCGTGGGTGTCTGTGGCCAGATCATCCCGTGGAACTTCCCCCTGGTCATGCAGGGCTGGAAGCTCGCGCCGGCACTTGCCACCGGCAACACCGTGGTCATGAAGGTGGCAGAGCAGACCCCCCTTTCTGCCCTGCACTTGGCCTCCCTCATCAAGGAGGCGGGCTTCCCCCCCGGGGTGGTGAACATCATCACCGGCTTCGGCCCCACAGCTGGAGCGGCCATTGCCCGGCACATGGATGTTGACAAAGTTGCTTTCACAGGCTCCACCGAGGTGGGCCACCTGATCCAGAAGGCATCGGGAGACTCCAACCTCAAGAGAGTCACCTTGGAGCTGGGCGGGAAGAGCCCCAGCATCGTGCTGGCGGACGCCGACCTGGACCACGCTGTGGAGCAGTGTCACGAAGCCCTGTTCTTCAACATGGGCCAGTGCTGCTGCGCGGGGTCCCGCACATTCGTGGAGGAGTCCATCTACGACGAGTTTCTTGAGAGGACGGTGGAGAAAGCTAAGCAGAGGAAAGTGGGGAACCCCTTCAAGCTGGACACCCAGCAGGGGCCCCAAGTGGACAAGGAGCAGTTCGAACGCATCCTGGGCTATATCCAGCTTGGCCAGAAGGAGGGGGCGAAACTCCTCTGCGGCGGGGAGCGTTTTGGGGAGCGTGGTTTCTTCATCAAGCCCACGGTCTTTGGGGACGTGCAGGATGACATGAGGATCGCCAAGGAGGAGATCTTTGGGCCCGTGCAGCCCCTGTTCAAGTTTAAGAACGTTGAGGAGGCGATCCAGAGGGCCAACAACACCAGGTATGGCCTGGCCGCCGCCGTGTTCACCCGAGACCTGGACAAGGCCCTGTACTTCACGCAGGCGCTGCAGGCTGGGACAGTGTGGGTGAACACCTACAACATCGTCACCTGCCACACTCCCTTCGGAGGCTTCAAGGAGTCCGGCTTTGGCAGGGAGCTGGGGGAGGACGGGCTGAAGGCCTACACGGAGGTGAAGACAGTCACCGTCAAGGTCCCACAGAAGAATTCGTGAGCATGTCTCCTGCAGGGACCCGACATCAGTCCAGGGGTCCCACAACCATCCACTGGCAGTCACCAGACTTTTTTTTTTAGCCATGGACCCCCTTTATTCATTCCAATCGAACTCTTAGAACCTCAACTAATGAAACAAAATCAGAGTTCCCCTAGTTAAATCTGGGATGAGGGCTGGGCTCAGAGCCCTGTCCCTCTGTGCTCCAGCCCCAGCGCCCTCGGAGGCCCTAAGCTACTTCCAGGAAACCTTAAGAATCACTGGACGGTGGATTAAGAACCACTGATCTGGAATTCTAGTCCTGCTGAACCATTCTTCCTGCTGACCCCAGGGCTTTCTGATGGGTGCACCGGCTGGCGTGGCGGATGGGCTTGCCACACACCTTCTCGTAGAAGGCATTGGGGGCCTCCGATGGGTGCCAGATCGCGTCTCCATTCTCACTGACTTAACCTAAAGATCAAGGGTGCCTTTCCCTTTCTAAGTGCCGGTTTCTAAGCAAGCTGTTTTGCTTGCTTGCCCTTCATTTTGCTGCTGATTTACTTTAATTTGAGGGAAGGAATTGGCCGGGAATGAACTTACATACCCACTCCTTTAAAATAAGCTCAAACAACTCAAATATCCATGGACTGCCGAGTGGACAAGCAACATGTCTCCCTGGAATGTTCCATATACTTTTCAGCCTGAAGAGGGGTGAAGTGCCGTCATGTGCCGCAGCATGGGAGGTCCTGGAAGACGCCGTGCTGAGCGAAAGGAGACAGACACACAAGGCCACATACTGTGCGACTCCATTTCTGCCACATACCATAACAGGCAAATCCATGGGGACAGAGCAGTGTGGTGGTTGCCGGGGTGTGGAGGAGGAGGGAATGGGGAGTAACTGCTAATGGGAATGGGATTTTTTTTTGGGGGGGAGGTTTTAAAATGCTCTAGAATTGGATAGTGGTGATGGTTACACAGCTTTGAAAATATACTAAAAAGCACTGAATTGTATACTGTATTTTGTCATGTATAACGAGCACCCATGTTTCTGTGCATATTATACATGGGATTATTATACCCATTATTATACCCATGGTGTGTAATCATTGTACCCATGTGTAATGCACATCCTTATTTTTCCTTCAGAAGTTTAGGCAAAAAAATTGTGCATTGTACATGTAATAGGAAAGGGTGAATTTTATAATACGTGAATTGATTTTGATTACAAATTAAAATAAGTAAACTCACACATTCTGTTTGCAAATCTACTTTGTGTCAATATTCTCTCTGTGCTGAATGTTTTACAGAGTCCTGGGGATGGAGGGAACCCAGGTAGTCATCTGGTCAACCCCCAGCCAGGTGCAAAAGTCCCCTCCAACAGAATTTCTGGTTTTGTTTTTGTCTTCTCTTGGCAGGCTGGGTGGCATGGTGCCACTTTAAGACCCACAGGGAAAAGCTCTGGCTCCTGCCTGGAACAAACCTGTGTCAGATCTTGTTTCAAGACTTCCCCTGGCACTGTCCCCCAGCCTCTCTACCAAAACACTGCCCCTGAAGCCACGCTGAGTATCGGGGCCATCCCGACATGCTGGGATTTCCAGGGTTCAAGCCTGAGGGTTCAGTATAGTTCCTGTTAGTCTCAATTTCCCAATAGACTGCAGTAACTCCAAGCCAGCAGACCACGACACCTAAACAGGATGCTGAGCCCTTTCTCCCTTTTGCCTTCCTATCACGTTAATAATGAATCACCCTACTTTTCGGTCTGCTTGGTCTAGTAAGTGCATACCCCCTGGCATTTCTGTGGCAGCCTGTTGTCTGCCCTAGGCTTCAAGATGATTTTGTTCAATATTTGACCTTGCAGTTGACCTGAAACTGCTTTCTGGGGATTCTCAGTCTGTTTGGTCCCCTCATCTCTCCTTCCCAAGACTTCCTTTCTATGCTGTTTGTCTAAAGCTGGGGTGACCCTGACTGTCCCCCAAAGTGCACCTTTTGTCTGCTTCTCAGAGCACAGGCTGTTGGCACTTTGCATAGTCATGAGAGTTTCTTTTGAAACAGGGAAACAGGAGTGAGTAGGTGGGTGAATGGGGGTCTCTAATGACCATCAAGCAACATCTCAGTGTTCTAACAAATCCATTGCTCATTAACTTCTCAATACTTATAAACCAAGTGAAACTTGGTACAGGGTGTCCCAGCATGGGTTGGGACAGGGAGAAGACACTCTTCTGGGTCTCTCATTTTGATCCCTGACATTCAGTGACTGAGGAGACAGGTCAGATTCCCGGTCAGCTCAGCCCTGTGGGACTCCGCTGCACTGATCACCATTGCTCTGGACACAGGGCTGTGTGAGCAGGGGGGTCGCACTGGGCCTCCTTTACTGCAGACACTGCCTGCAGGATCTCATTTGCACACAGATGTTGCAACTTTGGGGCACCCACGCATTCCAGCAAACTCACCCCAAGCTCTACTCTGCCAGATGCTATCGGTGCCAGGCGCCTTTGCACGCCACTGCAGCCTCACACAAACACAGAATAGGCCGTGGGTGACCTCTTCTTTCTTAGATGAAGAAATGGAGGCTGAGAGGTTTCCCATGAAGTTCATTTGGACTCAGTTTCCTGTGTGCATACACTGTGGGCCAGAAAGGGGTCAAACTGAGAGCACATCCATCCCAACCTGGACTCCTGAAGAGCCATGGACTCAGCTTCGCTGCATCCACTGGGGCTGCTGCGCGGTCACAGCGACCCTGCTTCTCTCTACTGGATCCCAGATGCCAGGCCCTTGAAGGACTTTCATTTGGTTTGGCTCCGTTCTGGGTGGGAGGCTGACCTCTGGTGGCCACCTGGTTAATGAATTTGCTCAGATCATTCGTTGGTTTCAGAAAAAGGGTGGGGGGTTTAAGGTTCTGGCTCTAGGCAGGTTGCAGGGACAGAATTGAATGAGGCAGCCCCTGCCCTCTGACTCTCTTCACTTAGTGCGGCACCCTCTAGGTCCCGCTGTGTTATCGCCAACTGCGAGATTTCATTCTTTCTAGTGGCTGATAGCACATCGTGTGTGCGTGCCACAGCTTCCCCATCCACTCGCCTGTCCGTGGGCACTCAGGGTCGTTCCATATCTTGGGGATCATAAGTAATGCTGTGATGAACCCAGGGGTGCACAGGTCTTTTCCAAATAGTGTTTTGGATTTCTTTGGATAAATGCCTACAAGAGAGATTGCTGGGTCACATGGTAGTTCTGTTTTTAATCTTTTGAGGAACTTCTGTATTCCTTTCCATAGTGGCCACACCGGTTTACAGTCCCACCAAGCATGCACGAGGTTTCCCTTCCTCCACATCTTCACCGGGCACTTCTCAATATTAGTTCACTCGATGAAAAGTCACAGTGGCCCGGAGAGGTCCAGGTCGTAAGTGGAGCCAGGATGCACACTCAGGTCTTTTGACTCTCTGCCGCACGCAGCTCAGCCCAAGGGAAAGGCCCGGAGGGAGGGACACGGGACCCTACTGGGTGAGGAGGAGGTGGCCAGGCAGAGAGAAGCAGGAAGGGCGCTCCTGGGAGAGCAGATGGCATGAAGTTTGTGAACAATCTTGTAGGGCATGAAGAAATGGGGGAGGAAAGGCCTGGGAGCGGGCAGGGTGGGGGGGGCAGTATGCCCTGTGAGGACATCCACTCTTTGTCCACTGGTGGGAAACTGTGAGAGTTTTGGAAGGGCCATATTTTGTTTTCTAAAGCTGGCTCCATTTCAGTGGGAGGATAGGCTGGGGAGGGGCAACCTGAAGCTGGAGGCCACTCAGGACACCACTCGCTGCCCATGCCCATGATGCTAACCTGAACCAGGGGTGAGGACAGGTGGGAGATCGTGGGTGCCAGCAGGTAACCCCACGGGGCTGGCTGGGGTAATCCAGGGGTTGTCGATGCTAGCACCGTGAAAGGGCAGCTAGCTGGAGGAGCAGGTTTGGGGACGAGGTGGCAAGTTCATTCATTTATTCAACCCTTTTTTATTGCGTGCAGACCCCTAAGAACCCTGTGAAGCCTGGTGCCTACCTATAAGTGCTCTGCAGGTGTGTGTGGTGGGCAGAATTATAAATGGAGACAAGAGGCTTCTCTCCCACCACCCCCACTCCCACCACCTAATAGTAGTGAGTTTTACTCTTCCTGGCGGGGGGTGGAGGGGTCAGGCAGGAGGAAAAAGAGACGCCAGTAACTGCTCAGCCCCTGGATGCAGTGGAGGCCGACCTCAGAGGCAGTCCCGGCTGAGGGGAGTGCTCACCGCAGGAAGGAGACTCAGCCCCGCGGAGCCGAGCCAGCGTGAGTCCTGGCATCCAGTTCTGCCCTGGGTGATGGCTTCCCAAGTTCGGAATTTATTATTGAGCTGCAGACACCAGGGCACTTTAGTTCCCCTTAATTAATTAAAATATCACATAATCATCTCTCTCCGATTTAATGTTCAGGAGGCCCTGGCGAAGGCTGGGAGTGAGGAAATTCATTAGAGGAGACTGTTCACTGTCGACTGATTCGCTCATCTTATTAATTTTCCCTGCGTCATCCATCCCTGAGGGGAGAGCGGAGGGCAAAGTTTTCTTAAAAACACAGGATTAAATTCACCATAAAACCTGATGAAAAAAGTTCATTTTGACTAAAAATCAGCCTTTTGTAGTTAAGGTGAAAAGTGGGTCCATTTGAGATTGGACACTGGCTTTTAAATGATCTCCTTCGAGCCTAGTTATAACACAGCCGACAACAGAAAACTGAGATTCAGGCTGCCTGCTGCTTGTGGCCTCAAGTCCAACCTCCTCTAGTGGCATTTAGGGGTATGGCCTGGACCCCCACCCCACACCTGCCCATACAGCTCCTGAAACCACAGGGGCCACTACACCCTGTTCACAAATGAAGCTGCACTTCTCCCCCCCTGCTGCTTTCTCGTGCCACTTCCCTAGCCGGGAATCCCCATACCCACTCCAATCCCCAGCTCCAATGCCTCCTCTTCTCCTCCTCCAGGAAGTCTTCCCTGATCTTCCCCTTCTCTGATCACAAGGCAGGCATTTTGTGCTTCCTTGGAAGGACAGTGACATCATCCCCCTCATCCCCACTTGAGTCTCACCGGAGTGCAGGGCCCAGGTCCCACCCACGTTCACATTGCCAGTGTCGGCACCCCTCTGTCCTCCAGAGAAGGCTACTCACGTGCACGTGGAAGATGACAGAGGGAAGGGCTAGTGAGTGAACTAAACCCTGGGGTGCTCATACTGTGGGGGACCCAAGTTCAGGGAGAGCGAGGGGAATGGGGCTCGCAGCAGATGATTAGGACCAGCTGATAACCGCACACAGGGAGATGGGGCAGGGCTGTGACTCAGCCCAGGCGGGAGGCAAGAGGATATGGGCGAGCAAAAAGGGGCAAGAGGCAAAGGGTGACAAAGTACCAGTGGGACCTGGACCGCCTGCAGCAGCATGCCAGCAACAGAGACCACAAAGACTGTCCTTGAAAACATTTATTTTCAGGGACAGGGGTCATGTGACATCATCGCATCTATGAAAGTAGGGTAGAAAGCACAAGTTCTCTGGGGAATCATGTTTCCAAACAGTAACAGACACAGCACACATTTTTTCAGCCTCCGCAGAGGCCCAGGGACTCACACCACTGAGAAGTTGTTAAGGTGGGGCAATTATGTTTCTGGTTTTGGTGAAAATTTCAGACACGGTAACATTTATATTATTTTTGCATGTAATTACCCGGTAAACCCAGCCTCAAGCAGTCTTCGTGTGGGGCTGCGTCACTGCGGGGCTCCATCCACCCTGCTGTCTGGGTCTACGTCCAGCTCTCCCATTCCGATAGGGCAGATTTGAGGGGATGCAACTGATTTCGTTAAGTGTGTGTATTCACAAATGCATGCTGTTCTACAACCTTCTCTGGGGCCTCAGCATCCCTACTTCTCCTGAGTGTCTGTCCACCCATCAGAGAGGCAGGGGTGCTGAGTGCAGAGGAGATGTGAGCAGGACCCCCAGCAGTCCCAGCCTCCAAACAGAAAGAGCTTCCACTGTGATCAGTTTCAATTCTAATCATATTCAAAGAAGGGGTTCCAACATTTTAAAGTCTGAGAATACCCACCTACTTTCATTCCTTGCTTATTTAAATGAGGAAACCGGGGTGCAGAAAGTGAAGGGAACTTGTGCAGGGTCACACAGAAAGCCAGGGCCTCGGTCCCAGATGGGCCTCATGGTTCTAGAGTCCCGGGCCAGCCTCCTGCTGTTCAGTGTGTCAGGGTGACGCTGCCCTGATATTCCAGAGGTGGGACAGCCAGCCTTAAAGGCAGAAAATGCAGTTCCAAAATGGCCCCCAAAATGGCATGCCCACCGTGGGCAGCATGAGGCTGTGCTTCCGAAGTAGAGATGGGCCTGGACCAGCGTCCCTGAAACCCGTGGACCTGCAGGCCTTGGGCAAGCGCCTCACTCGGGGCCTCGTTTCTGCATCTGCAAAGGGGGAGGTGCATCGGTGTGCACCCTCCCTGCCACCCGGGAACCGGGGAGAGGCCACATATGGCTTCGTGAACTGTAAAGACTACCCACATGTGGGATCCCAATTTAAAAAACTTCAATTGCCTAGGATATCTATTTTTTTAAACCCCAGATACCAAATATTTTCCTTCTTTCTTTCCTCATTAAGAAAAAGAAAGCAAGACTCATTCCTGGGTGAGGTCAAAACATGTCTAAGTGAAACACGTCCTGTTACACTCTGGTCCAGCCCCAGAGAGAGCACAGCCAGGCCTCCCCTGCCCACTGGGTGAGAGAATTCTGGGCCTGTTCGCAAGGGGACGTCTTGGTCTCCAGACGCCCAGCCACGGGGCCCCTGAGTTGGGTAAAGTGTTTCTTTAAGATGAGAAACCAGCAGGGAGAGAAGAGCTACAGGTAGCTGTCTGCACCTGAGTAGGAAGCAATAGCCTTTGTTTTTGAGGAAATACCAGTTTAAAAAGAATGCTAAGACTGCACTTTCTGCATTTTGTCTGCAGGGCCATCCTACTCCAGCATGGCAGGGCTGGAAGGGCCACAGGTGGCATTGAGTCCAAATACCACATTTGCAGGCAAAGAGACCAAGGCCCAGAGAGGGAAAGGACCTGTCCAGGTCACACAGCAAGCTGGAGGCCAGGCAGGGGACAGCAGGGCCCCCTCCTTCCTGCTACAACATACACTCAGTCCCCGGGCCCCACCGAGCAGCCGCAGACGAATGAGGTGAAGAGTCACAGCTGCCGTGTGCCCCGTCCAGCCCTTCAGAGTTCCCAACGTGCCGTGACACGATCTTCCCTGGGGGGAGCAGTTAGAAAAAGAATTCTCAGGGAGCAATTCATTTCTAAAGTATAAAAAACCATGAGCAGGACATGAAGAGTCCCCAGCGTGTGCCCTGCTAAAAACAACATCTGCATGTGAATCTAGTCTGTACCTAACTTTTAAAAACATACAAAAGGGGTCTTCTACAAACACAGTTTCTCCAACTCGCCGCGGAGCAAAACGACCCAGGACTTGGTTTTTCCGTCATCCTGTGATCAGCATTTCTGAGAGCCTGGGAGGGAAGAGAGAAAAGAATTAGAGGAAAGGAGCCTGCTCTGTCACAGTCAACTGCGCGGTGAGTGGAAGGCACGGGAAATGACCCTTAACTTTAAATCTCCGCCGAGCGAGGAGTGCTGTGGGCTGTGAGCGGGGCCCCAGCGGGCGGGTGTTTCAGGGACCCCAACTTACTATGAGGAAAAACTTCCGGATATTGGGAAACCAGAGACGGCTCTCTTGTGATAGTGAGCACTGCATCTCTGGAGGTATGCAAGCAGGGGCTGGCCCATAGTGCACCTTGCAGAGGGAGCTCGGGAACTGGGAGGTGCCAATGCTCTTAAAATTCCATGGATCCCTTTGAAAACTCATCTATGATGGACTGTATGCATAACCAGGTAAAATTTGTTTTTTTAATAAAATATATACATATTTATACTTAAAAACTATATATACTTAAAACATGGAACATATAGACACACACATGTGTGTATGTATGTACAGATAAGTGCACACGTACAGGCATACAGGACAAGTCCCAGCACTTGACTTTCCCCTACACACTGATCAGAATAAAGCAAAGGCGAGCACCAGGGCGCCGTGAGAGCCGTCTCCTAGCTGCACTTCTGTTGGATGAGCTCACCCTGCACCTTCCTCCTCGTGCCCCCGGCCCCAGAGGGAACCACAGTGCAGGCTTCCTCTGTCTCCTCGGTTCTACGCTGCTTCGCTCGCCCCACACTCACACGTGCCCCGTGTTTCCTCAGCACTGTGTTCCTTGTAGTTCAGCGGCGTCCACTTCTCTGCTTTCCGTGCATCCCCTACAGGCCTGATGTAAAGCCTTGGACACAGAACGTGCCTAGCAGTAGCAGCTGCAGACGGAATAATATGCACGACGACCACAGCAACATCCTTCTGCTTTTCACGAACTGTCGAGCCTGAGTCCCGCTTTCCCTGCTCTGTGAAGCACTTGCCAGCAGGCCTTGGTGTTGGTGCCTGCTCAGGACAGTTATCCCACCCTGTAGGAGGCCCGTGCCTCCCTGCCCTGGGCCTCCGGGGAGAGCAGCAGACTCCCACCCGCCCCTGCACGGCGGGGGGGGGGGGGTGGTCACAGGCCAATGGACGTAAGCAGCTGTGACAAATGCTGTGTCTGAGCAGAAACTTTAATGAGATTGTGTGCTTGGTGTGGCCTCTTGCTCGTCCCCTCTGCCATGAGAGTGGACATGTTCCATACCAGGGCTGCTCCTCCAGCTGGGTACCTGTCTCAGAAGACACGTGGAATGGAGCCACAGCCAACCCGCCACCTTGACATGGAATGTGAGCAAGAGATAAACGTGGGTAGCCATGAACCAGTGAGGTTTGGGGGTTGTTAGGCAGAGAAGCTGGCTAATAAGGGGTCATTTCCTAAGTTCACAGTCCACCTGTCAGCAGGGGACAGCTGCAACCCTGCTCTCTCCCAGGGACTCTGAGGACTCAGGCCCACCTGGCCCAGGGAGATGTGGATTCTCTGCAGATGTGCTGCTAAGAGGCACCGTGTCAAGGACAGGGAGGCACAGCCTGCAGACAGCGGAGCTGCCAACAAGGAGGAACCGCACAGAGACAAGCATGGCTCACGCTGTCTTCTCAGCGGGCATGTTTTTGCATGGGTGCTGACACCGTGACAGCGTCTGGTCTCTCCAGCAGATTCTGGAGGAAATATTTGGTTCCACCGCAGAAACAGGAACGACTGGCCCTGTTCACCTTCTGGACGCCCAGACGTTCACAGCTCTCGCCACACAGGCCGGGCGGGAAGCCCAGAGTGACATGCACACGGAACATGCTAGAGATGCTGCCTGCGAACTGCAGCAGGTTCCTACTCTCGTTTTGTGTCCTTCTGGTTTTGTTGGTTTATGTGTTTTTCTTCCTTTTTATGACACTTCTTATAAACCACCTTGGTGTCTTGTGACACAGGTGTATAAACACCCGAAACAACTTAGAACGTGTACTTACTCCGTCACATGCGGTCACCTGGAGCCGGGAAACGAAGGGCTTTGTACACGCGCAGGTCGCTGACTGTCACCGTGCCCTGGGACTGGGCCTCCCCCAGCGCATTGGCTGAGTGGCACTGGTACACCCCCGCGTCTTCCTTCCTCAGGGGGCTGATCTGGAAACACAGGGAGCACCTGGGTGTAGTTCTCAGCGGCACGGCGCAGTCGCTCCCGTATTTAGCCTTGACGAGACCTCTAAACACTCACTCCTTTTCAGAACAAGCGCGAGCTCGCTCTGTCTCTCTTCCTGCCTCCTCAGTGCCCTCTGCCATGGCTCTCATTTTAGTGTTCCTTCTGCATCCCTGCCTTTTACTGTGAGCTACCTAGTCCTTTTTTTAAAAGATTTTATTTATTTACTTTTAGAGAGGGAGGAGAGAAAGGGAGGGGGAAAGAGGGAGAGAAACATCAATCAGCACATCCCCACCCAGGGACCTGGCCCGCCCTGGCATGTGCCCTGACTGGGAATTGGACAGTGACCTTTTGGTTTGCAGGCTGGCGCTCATTCCACTGAGCCACACCAGCCAGGGCTGGTCCTCTTATTGAAGGCATGGGTATAGCTTATAAGGAAAATATTGCAAATTAAAAGAATAACAATCTATTGCCCAAGAAATGGCCTGCAAGGATTCCCAATGGAGGCAGGCTTCACAAATTAACACCAGAGAAAACTTTTTCCTTCACATTTTCTCATAATAAAGCATGGGACGGTTAAGGTCATGAGGCCCTTGGATGCTGTCCAGTCTAAAGCTCTCTTCCTACAACTGTGGACACAGAGGCTCAGATCTGAAAAAGCCACAGACCCAATGGCATTCTGAGTTTCTGAGCTGGGTGCAGAAGCGTCCCCAAACCTCATAGGGGTGGTGGGGCAGTGGGGAGGACACCCCCGGAGGGCAGCCTGTCCCCCTTTCCCTGCAGAGCAGATCCACACCGGCCCTCTCCTCTCTTGCTCCCTCTGGCTAGAATGGCTTCTGTCGACCGAGAGCCGCTCTCCAGACCAGGAGGGTTTGTGCGCCCCATTTCGTTTTGAACTCGCACTAGTGGTGGGCGTCGGGGAGCATGGTCATTAGCCTCATGCTCCAGGGGACCAGCAGGTAAGTCACAGACTATTAGAGTCACCTGGCCCTGGGATGCTGTCCAGTCGAAAGCCCTCTTTTTGAAACTGGGCACGGAAGCTCAGAGAGGTGGAGCAACTTGGCCAACACGGACCCGTCTCGTCACTCCGGTGCTCCTTCAAACACACGGCATCCCCTCTTCGCAGCAAAACTGCAGCGAGTGGCACGGAGCAGCCGCGAGAGGACGCAGAGGTGCTGTCCCCCCTCTGTACCGGCCCTGTGGCCTTGGGCAGGTTTCCTACGGCCACTGTAACAGAGCACCTCACACTCGGTGGCTTGAACGACATGCACACTATCTACCCTCGCTGAGGCCGGAAGTCCAGGTGGGTCTCAGGGGCCCAAAGTCGCGAGGTCGGCAGGGCTGCCGTCTTTCCAGAGGCCCCAGGGAGTGTCTGCTCTTGCCTTTCCCAGTCCAGAGGCAGTCTGCATTCCTCAGCTTGCGGCCCCTTTCCCCCACCTTCAAAGCCAGCGATGGTGGGTCATGTCTTTCTCGCACTTCCCCTCTCTTGGGCTCTCCCTCCTGCTCCCCTCTTCCACATTCAAAGAACTCTCATGATGACCTTGGCCCCACCCAGATAATCTGGGGTAATGTCCTTATGAAAGTCAGCTGATCAGCAACCTTATTTCCAGCTGCAACCTTAACTCCCTCTTGCCCTATAACAGAAAACATCCACAGGTTCTGGGCCTAGGACAGGACATCATTCTGGGGCTGTAACTCTGCCTGCCACTGAAGGTCACTGATGCTCTCAGGGGTTACACCACCTGCCCTGCTTTCCTGACAGTCCTCACAGGGTCCAGTGAGAAGCGGATAAGAAACATGTGACATGTTACAGAAATATCAAGGGTGCATTGTAAGGGCCAGTCAATGACAGCCAGTAGTCCTAAACAAACGGGATGCTCACCAAAATCCAGGCTGTGGCCTCGTGGTTGGAGGGGCCCCCTCGCACCTGGACAGCTATATTGGCATGGTCCCCAGGCAGGTCCTGCAGCACCTGGGTGCCCTCAGGGGACTGTGTGACCTAAAAAGGACAGGAAAACCAGGAGGGGTTTAGTGAAAGCATTTCCGGGTGCATGCCACCCCACGGACACCCTCACTGTCCTCATCTTCCCGCTGACCTCAAGGCCAAAACCCTAGTAGCTCCTGCTCCTGCTGAAATGTCCATCGCTTTTAAACCCTGAATTATGTGCAGACAGCACACCCCAATGGACAGCAAAGATGTGGGTGCCACCACTGTCTCACGGAAGCAGTTCAGAACGCCACGGTCCTTCTCAGGGCTGTTGCGACAAGGGGACAACTTCTGCTGTGACCCATGCTCGTCTCCCAAATACTGATCTGCAGGAGGATCTAGTTTTGGAACAGGACTGGGTTGTCTGCCACTACCCAAGTCTTTCTAAAACCCAAACCCCGTGAAGCAGTCTCTAACTTTGTTCCAGCTGCTCCAGGCTAGAAACCAGTGGAACTTCCCGGACAGCCAAGTGGCCAAGAGAGCAAATGCTGCAGGAAGGACGGCAACTGCCCTATTTCGGAGCTTTCGGAGAAAAGTTTGGTGACATAAACCTGGAGGCAGAGGGAGGTGACATAAGTTTGGTGACATAACAGGGGTGTCCAACTGGCAATCCAACACAAAACCGTAGGTTTTCTCAAAACATTATGAGACGTTTTGTGATTATGTGTCACAGTGTATTTAATGTGTGGCCCAAGACAACTCTTCTTCTTCCAGTGCGGCCCAGAGACACCCCGACCAAAAGGCTGGACACCCCTGCACGAGATCCTTTTAAAATCCTCTGGTCCACACACAAAAATATACACAGAAACACACTTAGAAGAAAAGAAAACATTCACACCTCTCTCTCTCTCTCTCTCAGCATACACACACACACACACACACACACACACACACACACGAGAGTTCTCAGCTAGAAGTACCTTCCTCCACGTGATGACTGGGGGCGGCGCAGCCCTCACCTCGCAGGACAGGCGCGCCCGTGTCCCCGTGGCGTTGTGAACACTTCGGGGCGGGACGACGACCACGGGAGCTGGGTGACGAAGACAAGGAAGCACAACCATTACCCTGCCAGGTCCCAAGGGCCCCAAGTCTAGAATCCCTGCCTGTGAAGAGCCCGCTGGGACAGAGCACAGTGGGGCGAACAGTGGCCGGCAAGAGCTCTCCACCCACAAAGAAGGAACTCTCAGGCAAGGAATTATGGAAACGAGTTTGCCCTAGACCCGGAAGGATGCCTACGTGCTTCCTCACCCACCGTCTTTGTTCTGCCGACAGGAAGACAGGGGCCCAGAGAGAAAAGGCAGCCACCCAGAGTCACACGGGACGTCCGTGGCAGAGCTCCTCCCCGGCCCGGCTGCCACCTGCTCTCTGCTCAGCGACAGGACAGGGCTCCAGGCGGGGCTGGTGTCGCTTCACCAACAGCAGTCTTCTAACAGATGGGCCTTTCTCCTTTCCCGTGCAGGGTGTTTCAAAGAACAATGCCATGTAGAACAGCAGCATCCACCCCAGAGCAGAGACCCCCTGCGGCCCTTTCAAGACGCTGATTTGCATATCACAGACTCACAGACTCCACACTTGGCCTCCCCCGCCCCACATGCCTCCCACCCCTGGTGGCAAGACTGCTGGCCTGGAAGCTATGTAGAGACTGGGAATCGGGCAATGTGGGTCTGGGCTGCCAGAGCATTGCAGAAAGGAGAGGGAGTGCTCGGGCTCACCGGATGGGCTGCAGAGCATGCAGGCATCTGAGTCAGAAATTCTCAGCTGACACTCCACTCTCCTCCCTCCGCTCTGTGCCTGGCACCTGCTTTGCCCACCCTGGGACTAAAACCATCAAGTCCAGCGGCCCCTCAATGTACCTGCTTCCACATGGAGTGCCCCCCCTAGCCCACAGGGGGCCAGCTCCCCACGTGCAGGGCTAAGAGGGTGTGTTCCGGTCCAGGACCAGAGGCTCTGTACCGCTTTTGCCTGCCTTGCAGCCCAGGTGCTTCCACCTGGTCTCACCTGCACAAGAAGGTCCACCCTTGCCCCTGACCCCACGGTGTCTTGGGCAGGTGAAAATGTGGTCCTTGGGGAGGAAAACGCTCTCTGTTTGGTTCCACTTGCCTGTAAGATGCGAACAATACACGGCCTCATGGGGGCGCGGAGCTGGTCTTACCACATGACGAGTGTGAAAGTGATGGTTCCAGTTAGTGTGATATGCCAGTGGATCAGGAGCAGGTCTGGGACACAGATGGCCGGGTGAGGAAACACATGACACATAAAAGAGCAAACACATTCATTCCCGAGCCATCTGACCACAGAGAGCGTGGACTCCTGGGGCTCCCCTGGTGACTGGAGGACAGCCCAGCAAGCCAGCCTCGGAGAAGAACAGGAGAACAAAGAGAGGGAGGCAGAAGGCTGGAGGGAAAGGGGAGGGGACAGAAGTGAAAGGACGCAGAAATGAGCCTGGTCTGGCTCCTTTGGACAGACTGGGAAGCAGACTCTGTCAAGCTGGTGCCAAAGACAAAAACAAAAAGCAAAACCCAACTTTGGGAAACTGTCTTAGAGCTGCAGAGTCTCAAACAGAGAAGCCTAACTCCCCGGGACCCTGTGCCTGTGTCTACGATGTTCTCATCGAGCCTCCACCTGCTTGCCTCTAGTGACGGAGAGCTCACTACCTAGGGAGCCAGGCCCTTCTACCCTTGGCAGGCCTGCAGGTGAGAAAGCTTGCCCTCATTGGAGCTAAAATTCACCTCCCTGTGTCTCCCACCTGTTTATACCAATGCTGTCCTCTGAAGCCCTACAGCCCTCTGGGTGTCCCAAGGGCCGCTGGTGAGGTGAATACACACACTTTTCCCCCACAGGCTTTCCTCCCCCTCAGCCTGGGCAGCTCACTCCTTCAGCTGTGCCCATCTCACTGCCCTCCAAGCCCCACCACCCTGAGTAGCACCAAGTCCCCCCAGTGGCCCAAGGTCCTGGGCTCCCAACACTGCCTGGCGTGCCCCAGCCACCTGCCTGGCCGCCGTGGAGAGACACAGGAGCCCTGCTCTCTGGCAGGAAGGAGCCCCGCCTGCACAGGCGGCACAGAGAGTCTGATTTACCCCTGTCCTCCTGCCAGCAGCGCCTCCCCGGAGCCCGCACCGACCCTCCGAGGGCGCGCTGTGCGGACGGCCAGAACTGTGTCCTATCTCAGGGCCCCCCGCGGGTTCCAAAGGGACGCGCAATCAACGTGTTTTACTTCCGCTCATGTACAGCCATAAATTTTAAATGAGATTTCATCAATCCCTTTCAGGCCTAAATGAATAAACCCGTAAATCACATTTCTCTTTTCTCTTCTCGCATTTCCCTCTCCCTCTCTTGCAATAACTGCACTTGAGAAAGCCTGTCTTGGACACACTGTCTTTGCCACTGATTTCCTGGCAGAAAATGCCGTTTGTTTTTACAAAAGAGCCCCCTACGCTGGATGACAGAGTGGCATTCAAATTTTTATTTGTTAATTTACATACGCTACGTTGCTCTGGCGCACGGTTCTAGTTTTGACAGATGCCCACGGTCGTGCAGACGCTGCCACAACCGAGACACAGAACACTTATCTCGAACAATTTCCTCCTGTGTCTGTCACAGTCATCTGTCTTTAATTTTGACACGTCTGACTTTAAATTGACAATATTTTTATCCATAAAAGCTCTTTACAATCAGCCATCATCATCATCGTAATATTGGTAATGATGCCACTGGCTGATACCGAGGGCCGGCTGCGTGGTGGGAGTGCTTCTGTTACAGGGGTCCAGACCCCGTCCGGTCTCTCCGGAGGTCCCACCAGCCGGGGACTCGAGCCAGGGCCACCCAGCCTTAAACGGTGGGGCGACTCGATGGGCCCAGGCTCCGGCCCTGAGCTCTGTCCACGCCATTTTGCCCTCTCCTTGTGTGACACTTCCACGTACGCTACTCTCTCCATCCTCACTTAGCCCTCTCTTCAGCCCTGCATTTATCCCCATTTTACAAATGAGAAAACCAGGGCTCCGAGAGGTGACATGTGTGGAGGGACAGGGACTCAAACCCAGGCCCCGGAGTCTATTAACTCCACACTGGTTTTTAAAGTGAAACATCTGTTATTCTGTGTGGATGCCTTCCTAGTGTGAGAAAGCATTCCTCAGGGATTGTGTTGGGGGCCCCCAGGACAACCCCTAGATTCCATGACTTGCTGGGGGGACCACAGGACCCAACCCAGCTTCACTCACAGCAATGAATCATCGCAGTGGAAAGACACAAAGCAGGTCAGCAGAGGGAAAAGGCACGTGGGGCAAAAACCAGGGAAACCAGACACAGGCTTCTGAGAGCCTCTCCCGGCGAAGTCACACGGGACACACTTAATTTCCCAGCAACGGACTGTGACAACCTGTGCAAAATGCCATCTACCAGGGAAGCTCACCAGACACTCTGGGCCTGATGTTTCTCACTGGGGCCGGTCACTGAGGCTCCCTCTGCCTACCATGGATGGCAGTTCCAGGCTCCCAGAGAGAGAACAGATGCCCAGCGGTCCTTTGTTCAGTGCAGGCAGTGAGCCACCACAATCAGTCCTGAAACCCTCTTCCCCAGACACCAGCTATGGGCCACCCTTGCCCGCAGGCTCAAGTGAGGGTACACAGGTACACTGACCCTTTTCTGCCCAGGAATGGAACCCCCCAGGCTTCACCCCAAGTGAACAGCTCTTATGAAAACACCATTAAATGGGCAACGTGTCCACCACACCAGCAGGACACTCCCAGCCCTACTGTCCCCAAGAGCTCATTCAAGTGCAGCACTGGGATGCTCAATGCCATGACTGCCCCAGGCTGGGGGAGCCCACGGCCAAATCCTGTCCCTGCCACACCCCAGCGCTACCATATGGCCTAGTTTCTTCTTCAAAATGAGCCTGGCAGTCCATTCTCCCTCCCCTCCCCTCTGCTCCCCATATGCTGCTGTGAGGAAGTCACCAGACCCCTTGCCAACTATAAAGGCTTCCATGGAGGGACCTGAAGACTCGGCAGGTTGCGGCACCCTGAGGGTAATCTCTCGAAGATGCCTCTATTGGCCTCCGGTGAGCGGGCCAGTCTGCGGGCCTGCCCGAGGCTCCAGAGGCCGCAGCCCACAGCCCTTCCTCGGGCGAGCCCGGGGCAAGGCCTCACAGCTGCCAGTGCAGCCACGCTTCTGGAAGAGGCAGAGCCTCCCTTCCCACCTGCCTCTGACAGGAGTCATGTGGCTCTCAAGAGGGAGGATGGTGCCTGGTCGGCCCGGTCTGTGAATGTGCCAGCTTTGTCTCTCTAGCCCTTCCTTGCTCAATACTTGTTTCCTCTGTTCATGCCAGCAACAGCCATGGAAACGCTAGGCCAGCACAACTCTGCCCATCGGGTAACAGACAACAGTCACCAGGTGTGTCCTGACAAAGGCAGCGCTGTGGGTGGGCAGAATGCACCCAGAGGGTCTCAGATGCCCAGGGGCCCAGTCACCGACCCCGGGAGCTTGGGCAGCTTGCTCAGCACTTCCTCCCAATCTGCAAATGAAGGTGACGACTTCGGCCCTCATCCCCCACGGTGCAGGGGGAGAATGGGTGTGGCTGCATTATGAAACGTGCAGATCTGTGCAAGTAAAAGGGATTGAGGTCATTATTATAGTGTGTGGGGATCTGTCCCCCTGCCCCGTCAGCTACATCCTTGATGGCTGGAACGAACGATCTTCCCAAGTGCCTCTGAGATTTCTTTAGAGTTCATGGCGTTAGGGAAAGAAAGAATATTAAGAGTCATCCCCCGGGACCCCATCTACCTGTAGGAGAGGGCGCACCACGAAAGGGTTTACTGATCTACGCACTGAGCAGCCCTGGTAATTTATGCTAATAGTCACGTTACAGCGCAGAAGGAGAAACAGCTCAGTCCTGCTCCCTGCAGCCTGCGCCTCAAACCCCTCCCTCGGCATGAAAGGCTTTTGAGCAGGAGATCCCCCCCCTCCTTTGTCCCTCTCATAAAGTGGCATTCACAGTCTCTCCTGGTTACCTGGTAACACACGCTTCACAAAGACAGATTTCTAAGTGGAGCTGGAATTTCAAACAAGGTAGATGTTCTAAGATTCAGGATCTCAAGAGCTCACGGAAGCCTCGGGGGCTCCATGGCCCGGTGGGCACTGACATGGGACCCTGTTCCTATGTAATTTCACACTCAAAACAGGACATCCACCTGCTGTCCACAGGATTCCCATCAGCAAGTGGTCACAGTGCAGACAGAACAATGCAGCCTTTTAAAGTAATGACAGCAGTAACAACGTAATGTCAGGTGACTTGATAGTTGAGAAAGAAAACCAAGAGTTTAGGACAGAATGGAGCTTCGTCCCTGAGCCTGGCACTAAACTGCTCTGGGCCTCAGCTCCGGGTGGCTGCCCAGCAGGCCCACTGCTCACACTCACCACAGGAGCTCTTTGCTCTGTGTCTTGGTTCGCGCTGTGTCCTCCCATCCCCTCAGCCCAGGAACGTTCCACTCATCCTTCAAGGCTCCTCTCGTGTGCCTCCCCTTCTGTGACGCTACCCTGTTCCTCTCAGGAGCCATCACCCAGTGGTAAACAGAGGAACCAGCAACCTACCTTGGGGGGAAATCAGAAGGTAGATCCAGCCTGAGAAACTCCTGAACTCAAGAGCAGCCAGTTTGCAGCACCTTCCGAATCAGGTTGCCAGAGGTTTAGAGGGGCACGGCCCACTTGAGAAGAGCCAGGAAAACCCAGGCTGGAGCCCCAGCTTGGCTGGGAAATAGCCATGTGGCTCCAGGGAGTCCCCCCACACACAACCCCACATGCCTCAGCTTTCCCTTCCGTGTAATGGGAGTGAGACCTGGTCAGGGGAGTTGTAAACATCGAGCAAGAGGATGGGATACAAACACAGTTTCCGACAGTAAAGAGTGAATTGTTCCTGTGTGGGAACTTAGTGGGTCTTCAATAAATGTGTGTTGATCAGGGATTACTTGCATTAGGCATTTTGGGTCTTTTCGGAGCGCAGGAGGAAAGGGAGCATTTAAGCCCGAAAACTGTTTCCAAATGCTCCTGAGAGGCATGTGTGAGAACACCTCTCATGCTGGGTGGAACTGCACACCTATGTACAGACGCCTCGCTCCGCTAAAGCCAGGAGTTCGCACATTGAAGGAGTAGGTGAGGCGCCTCAGAGGGGGCAGTTTTATCGCCAGTATTGAAGCAGAACAGCTGCTGTGGGAACTCAGCCTGCTTCCCTTCAACCAGGGTCCCCAGGGGCGTCGTTAAAAAGTGCTTCTGCCTCGTCCTCTGAATAGAGGATGGCTTTAGGGCAGCACAGAGTGTGGTGGTCCGCTTTTGCCTTAGTCACTAGCTAGGAAAGATCCCCTGTCCACGACTTCGTGATTGACCAAGACACCAGGGCAGGGGCCAGACAGACGTTTCAGGACAAAAAGCAATGGTAAACAGTGCCCGGCTGATGGGCGACCCAGGGAGGCCTGCTGCCTGTCACTGACGGGGTCATTAAAGGCAGCTTCTGTATGGCCTCCGTTCGGCTCCCTGAACATCTTCATGCCCTGGGCCCGTGCCTGAGGTGCGCCTCAGGGCCCATAGATCAGAGTGGAAGGGCTGTCACATTTACTTGTCATTTGGTAATTTTCAGTGAATTAGGGGTATGGGGTTTCCATCTGCCATCTGGCCGCACTCTGGTAACCATGGCAACCACCACCTGCCTGACTTAACTCTATCAAGTCCTGTCCTCAAAGAGCACAAAACAAGGTAGAGGGGACTTGGGAGCTGGTCAGGCTATACTGGTCACCGTGGTCAGTCCCCTGCATTGCCCTCCACTGGAGTCTCAGTCTGTTCCCCATAATAGCAGATTGGTCCTAAATGTCTTAAACATCTTCAAGGCATCTCTCTTGGGAACAGAACACTACTCCAGGGAAGTATCGTGTGAGACCATCTACGCTGGCAGATTCTGGGGACCTGGTCAGCACTTATGTCTCCCGTGTGTGCAGTGAAAGTATTACCTGTCTGCAGACAAAGAGAACCGCCTGTGAATGAACTGCTGAGGAAAGCAGATTGTAAAATCAAGTGACAGGAACTGGAAAAAGGAAGGGGACAGGACTGTTTACGTGCCATGTAGCACAAACAAAGGGGCCTTCACAGGGGCTCCACAGGGGCTGACACAGCCCAGGGAGGGGATGAGCCAGCCCAAGGTCACTCAGGGAAACGGCAGCATGGGAAGTGCCAGCCAGCTCTCTCCTCCATGGGAGCCCCCACTAGGAATAGCCAGTGGAGATTTTCCTGTGCTCCAGGGAGGCTGCAGTGTGGATGGGCTGCACACCGTTTCCATGTTTCAGGGACAGGAGGCTCCCTGCCCCATCTCTGACAACACAACAAAGCATGTCTCCTGGACACACATCTGCCCAGAATGCATGGGAGAAGATACTCACAGAAACTTCCCAATGCCTGTTAAGGCCTTCCCCCACCCCCAAGTCTTCCCTGTTGGAGCTGAAGTCACTACACTGACTTAGACAGTTAGGTCAAACTTGGTCTCCAGCCAGGGGCCAGAACCCCAAGCCGGACTCCTTGGGACTCACCCTAGACTCTCCACTGCCTCCTCCAGGCAGTGCAGAAAGGGGCAGTTCTTCGAAACATAATAGGCCAGCAGGGTGCTTCTCTGGGCATCGTTTTACTAAGGTTTTGGTTTATTGTTGTTTGATTTTTTAAAAAGCACACACAGAGGGTGGGCAGCAATAACACCCACAGATGACTTTACTGTGGTGTTAATGAAGTGCAAGTTTCCAGGTCCCAAGCAATGATTAATTTTCAGTTCCTTTACTTAAAGTGGGACTTTCCAAATTGTATAAGCCTTAGCCCCACAAAACCTGGGTCTGCCCCTGAGGGCACTAAAATCTTTTCAGAGCCTAGGTCTTTCAAATGACTTTCCTGTCCTAAGTGGGAGCTCCCTCAGGAATCCCCAACAGGGTCCCAGCTCCAGTAAATCCCAAGTTCTGGTGGGGAGCTCCCTCTCCAAACAAACCACACCGGGGACTTGAACCCAACGAGGACCTCCCACTCTCAAACTCCCCGTCTTGTGGAGGCAAACATACCAGGCCTGCGAAAAACTGCATCAGCAAGTATTTAAGTTCCAAAAGGAACAGCAGGCTCCCCAAATTCCCACCAGCTCACTGGCTGGTGTCTCCATGAACTTGGTAAGGGCGAGTGCAGCATGTGAATTCCTGCCCCAGACTCCTTGCACCCCCTGGCAGATAAGAAAAACGGCCTGGACAGCGTTGGTGCTGGGAGACGAGGAGGAACATTCTTTTCCCAATACCCCAGAGGTCTAGGGTCCCTCCGCCCGCTGCCTTGCCCGCTGCCTCACCCCCTGCCGCAGCACTACCAGGAGGAAGCCCGACTTACCAAATTCACAGGGGCCGTCGTGCACCTTGTGCAGGTGGCCTGGGTGCGCGCGAGGCGCGAGCCGGGCGCGCAGGCGCAGTGCGCAGACGCTGGGATAAGAGCGGCCGTCGGAACCGCAGACGGCGCCGCGCTGCGCGCACACGCAGAGGCCGGTGCCCTCGGGCACCGCCCCCGAGGTGCGGCTCGCGCACACCAGCTCGGGGCCACAGCGCTCGCCCCCCGGGCCCCCGCAGCTCGCGCCCTCCGCGCCCAGGCAGCGCGCGCAGCAGCCGCACTCGTCGCGCGCCGGAATGCCGGGCGCCGGGCAGCGCGCGGGCGCGGGACAGCGGTCCAGCTGGCACGGACCGCACTCTGGGCGCCGGCCGCCCGCGCGGAGGAGCCCGAGGCCTGGGGCCAGCGGCGGCGGCAGCAGCAGCAGCAGCAGCGGGAAGAGAACGGGTGAGCGTGACATGGTCCGCTCCGGGACGGCAGTAGCGCCTCTGCTTCGCTCTCTGTTCCGCGCGCGCGGCGCCGCTACCCCACCCGCCCCGCCGCCGCTGATTGGCCGGGGCTGCACCGCGGGGTGCCCGCAGACGGCTGCCCGGCCCGGGACCGGAGCGGCGGGGTGGGCTTCCAGCTGCCCCGGTTGGGAGCTGGAAGGATGTTCGTAGACCCACTGTCGGACATCCAAGGGTATTAGGGGCGGGAACTTGCCTTAAGTCGCTATGGTAGAGCCAATATTGTATACAAGGCTGGCTCCAAATATTATGCCCTTTAATCCTCCCAGAAGGATGCGCCATTTTATTTTGCATTTTGTAGTTTTCCAAGTTGTATATTAAGAAAGGAATATATGGTTTAAAATTTCAGAGTTTACAAATGGATGTAACGATATACGGAGGGTTTCCCTTCTCCCGTGTCGCAATCCCTAGCCCAGCCTCAAGAGGGCACTCGTTATCAGGTTCTTGGTGTACCTTTGAGGAATTTTGCTTGCCTATAAAAAGGACGTAATTATATAGCCCCTCTCTTTAAACATATACACATATGCAGTAGCATGCCGTATACATTACCCTGTGCTTGGTTTTCCCACCTGTGGTACTCCCCACAGTTTCCCCACCTCTTATGCCTGAAATCGGCCCCTTTTACAATCAGTGGAACATTAATTAGTTCCCCTTCCCCCCTTAATGCTGCATAAAGTCGCGGTGAATCTTATGGTTAGGAGTGATTTGAGTGAGATACGGTGATCTATTTAGGATCGGCTTTGGAATTTTAAACTTTGCACAGCATTTAATTGTACAAAAACTGCATTTATTCAGCCAGTTGTTTTTGGTCCTTTTGTTACTACAAGTAATGTGGTGTTGGATGTCCTGGCACACAGTGTCAGCATATCTGTGACTTAATGGGGAGTGCATGTTGGAAAGACACTGTGGAACAGGTTCTTGCAGTCACTTATTCATGCGGTCTCCATGCCTGCCCAGAGCCAGGTTCTGTGCCCCGGTCTGGCAGAGGACTCAGAAAACACAAGGGAGTCTTGATTGCTGGAGTTTGACATGTGGCCACGTGAAGACAACAGACAGAGGGTACGTGCTGACTAGGCTACATGGATGGCTTTTCTTGCCTTCACCCCCTCGCCCTCATTTGTCCCATGTTGCTTGCTTTCTTTTTCTGAACTCCTAGAGATGGAGAAAGCCTCTTAGAGTCTAGAACAACCAGCCATAGCACTCTTGGGTGGTGTCCAGTTTGCTTTTGAAGCCCAGGTCTTTCCCCAGTTTGCAGTCTTTTAGGGGATGCCCTTATCCCCAAAAGGAGCCCCACCAGAGGCCACTTCATGTGGTGGTCATAGCAGGGCCAGCTGCCTGGACTGCATCGGCTCGTCCCTTACAAGCAAACTCGGGGGGCGGGTATGGTCAGGCTTCATGGGATGGAGGTAGGGGTGATGAGGACTATAATAATGTCGGTATAGCGCTCAACATGGCTCTCAGCGCTTATTAACTCTTGGTTTCATCCAGAGGCTGCTGCCTTGAACCTGGCATGGCCTTTTAAAGTACTTGCACTCCTGGAGTCTCTGTGCCCTTCTATGAATCTTTCCTAGGGACATATCACTACATGTGAAGATTTCAGTCTGGACTTGGTCACTACAGCAACAACTTGGAAACAGTCTAAACCCCCAGTGATAGGCAATGGGTCAGTAAGTGATGGCACATTCAACGGCAGAGGATTAGGTGGGCAATGAAAAGGAGAAAGGAGAGTAGGTTACGTGTAACAAAAAGACGTTTGTAATATACAGTTCAGCGAAATAGCAATTATAGTTCGCATGTCATGTGTGATGGCATGTTTGGAAGCATGTGGTTGTATATATATGAAGAAATTCAAGACTGTTTAATGTGAAGGAAGCACGTATAATGCTAAAGAATAAAGCAGGACTGGAAAACAAGAGACAGAAACTCCATGCTGCACTTCAGGGACATCCTTCCTGGTGAGTTCAAACTTTCAAATGGCCGTAGCTGTCCAAAAAGAGACCAACCACTCCACAGGTTGTGAGCTTCTGGTAAGTGGGGGAGTTCAAGGACGAGTCTTGGCAAGGAGTGTGGAGGGGATAAAAGAATCAGGGATTCGGTGAGAGGGTCTTTACATCCTTCACTCTGAGCCACCACTCTTGCCACACAGCGTCTGACCCTGAGACCTGGACTGTGTGAAACATGGTCGTGATTAGCAAATAAATGTGTACAGGAATGATCTGCCTGCTTTTTATGCAAACATTGGTCTATTAAGTGGTGTCAGTATTATGAACTTAATGAGTGCTTCACACAGGTTGGGATACACAGTCAAGGAGGCACATTTACACCCGATCTATGTGCCTTTTAAGCAGTAGGAAGAGCATTATATAAACAGACTCTTTGAGAAGATGATTAGGAGACCCACTTTCCAACCCTGAGCCTGTGGCATCTGAGTGCAGAAAACATTGCAAAGCTTTGAAGGTGATGGGCACCTATTTCCTTTTCAAAACTGCCCCAAAGCCCATAGCCCAGTGAACTCTGGTTCCCAGAGCACCAGTTAACACTGTAGGCCTATGGAATTCTGAGGGAAAGTGGGGGTGAATTCTCTCAGTGGGGAAGAGAGTTGAGGCCCATCTATTGTCTGGCGAGGGTTAAGGAGGTTATTTGGAAAAGATGCTTCCTAAACCAAGTCCCAGGGAGACCAAAGGTATTGTCTGGAAGGCGGGCAGAGAGAGGGAACCATATGTCCACAGGCATGAAGACCAGAGAAAACACAGTACAGTCAGGAACAAGGAGAAAGCTCAGCCAGGCTGCAGAGCTATGTGGGGGTGTGAAAGCTTGGGCACAGGAGGTGAGGTCAGGGAGGGCCAGATCACTGTCCTCACCTGGCCTGCTGGATACGGTGGAACCCAGGCTTGGCGGTATGTATTACTGTCTAACAGGCAGATACTTTAAATGTAGAGGGGAAGGGGAGAGCATATTCCCACCGGGAAGCCAGGGAATAAGTCTGCAGAAAGTCTTTCCTGGTTCTCCATTCTTCCCTTCTGCATTTCCCCCCCCAGGGCTTCAACCAAAATGCAAGGTTTGCGTTGTGGCCATGCGTGCAAATCGCCACCTGGTGGACAACACAGGGATTACAGATCTAGAAGATCCTCATTCTTTAGTTAAATACATATTTTCTAATAATTCTAATGAGCCAAAGTGCTGGATAAGACGCTTTGGGTCTGGAGGAGAGGAGACATGAGCACAGATAATCACTGAATGCTCAGAGGTGTGAGCAATGGGGTGAGTGAAGCAGTGGACGAGTGAGGGAAGTCGGGGAGGGAAAAGGGTCTTCAGAAATCACCTCTGATGCCCTCACTTTACACAGGGGGTGTCTGCAGCCGAGGATAGGATGGGCCTTGGTCAAAGTCATGATGCAGCTTTTCAGGGCAGCACTAGGGCAGGTTTCTGGGTGCCCCGGCCCAGGAACGACCTCATTGTGGGCCGGGGCACCAAAAAACCTGCCCTAGTGCTGTGGGCCTCATTGTGGCTGGCCTTCAGTTTCAGTGGGTCCCCCCACCCCCACCCCCCAGTGCCTAGAAAAGGCCTCTGCAGGGTCTGGGCTGCTGCTCTGTCTCTGCCCTGCTGGCCCACCTCAGCCATCTGTCCAGCCTGCCTACTGGCCACTGATCTCTTCCCCCATTCTCTGTGTTCCATCGCAGATCGATGGAGGAGCACCAAAACCCTCTCTAGGGCAGACTCGGTGCTTCAGCCCAGATCTTGGCCAGCCTGGGAAGGGGGCTCAAGATGTGTCCCTGGGGTGTCTGTCCTCAGGGACCAGCATACTCCTTGGCCCCTGGGTACATGGTAAACATCTGTGACGTAAATAAACCAGCCAGGAAGGGGAAGGTGGGTGGAGCCTGAGAGGTCAGCACAGCCTTCCTGTGCACTTATCCAGAGCCGAGTCTGGTGCAGGAAGATGACCTGGGGCCCGCGTCACAGAGGTCACTGAATGCCGGGATCAGGAGCTTGTCTTTATTCTGCCTGCAGGAGGAGTCAGCCCTGCACATGACAGAATCAGAATGCAGGGTAGTTTCATTCTTTTTCAAAAGGAGAGAAAAGGTTCGCAGTCAAGGGTCACACCCACCCCAGAAAGCAGCCGATATTACTTAATGGAGAAATCGCACGAGGTCTCCCATATATCTGGGTCCCTTTGTTTCTAAGTTTAATGATTAAGCCATGCGTCTGCAGAATAAAGAGAGGCTGTCCTGTGATAAGTTCCCAACTGCCTGGGAGACAGGCACAGCCTTTGGGAGGAACTGCTGAATTTCCTCCTGCCTGGTCACCAGAACTGAACCCTGCTGAATTCAGGCCTCGAACTCAGGGACCCTTCCTGAGTTGGTCCTGGGGTAGTCAGTCAGCTGTTTCCTCGCTCTTCGCCAACCAGCTGCAGCAGCATCTCGTGGTCCTGGGAGGAGGTCTCCCCTGGAGAGCTATAGGGCTCTGTTCAGTAGCCTGGGTGAGTGCAGGACAAGTGTTCAAATGCCCCAAAGCTTCAGAAAGGAGTTACGGCGCACGGGGTAGGAGGAGCGATGCTCAGAAATGCTCGCGTAGGTGAGGATGGTAGAGATAAAGCGAATGCTGACGTGTTCTTCGGATCACGTTAAGCTCTACCTTTGGGTTCAATACCAAACTGAGAAAGTATGAGAGCGGGAAAATGAAGTCTGTCTCACAGGTTTGACTTCAGATTCCAAAGGGGTCATTCTGGAGCACTGTAGCCCCTGAGAGGTGGGTCTTGATTCATGTGGGTGAGATGTTGCTGAACTTGAACTTTTCATAACATGTGCCTTCGTGTTTCTCCCACTGTAAGGTGGCTGCCTTCCCAACCTCCCAGAGTGGTCAGTGGCAACTCGAAGTGACTCTTCCTAACGGTGTGGAGAGAGGAGTTGCGGGATTGTGAGGAACACCACCATGATAATTCAAGAATTTAGAATATCCATTCGCAGTCTGGGTGGTGCAGCCAGAAAGCATCTGGCAGATGGGCACCTCCCGGAAGAGGGAGCATCTCCGTGTGCTGGGAAGAAGTGCTTTGCCAGTCCTTGCCCCAGTGGCGTGGCAAGCATGCACCCAGAACTGCTGCTTCCAGGCGAGGACAGGGCCCGGTTCCGGAGAAAACACATTTACAGCGTTCCTTTGTTTCTAGGCATCCGAGAAGAGAGTTACGTTGTACCCGACCTTTATACTTCTGTCATTTTCATTTTTCTCTCATTATTTTCAATTTCTAGAAGAAACGTTTCTGGGCCCCCCTGTATCCCGGACGTCGTGCTGAATCAGATCTAGTCATGGCGTCTAAGCCACTGGGCTCCATCGGGGGAGCTGAGACTTGGGCACAGTTAGCTGTGATGTGACTGTGTAGCCGCCTGCCAGCCGGTGCCTGGCAGAGAGCAGGCGCCCCAGTAGCTGATGCTCACCGGGTGCTTACGGGTGCCTGGCGCCCTCCTGAGCTTTCAAGTATATGAGGGCTCCTCAAACACACACGTCCGTGAAGTAGGTGCAACTCATCTCAGACAAAACCGAGGGTCGGAGAGGTTAACCATGTACCTGGCCCAGAGTCACACAGCTAGTGAATAGTGGTGGTGGCCCCAAGGTCTGCAGCCTGAACCACTGTACCAGACTACTTTTCCATGAACGATTTAAGTAAAAAAAATAAAGAAGGCCTGAACACACGCCATAAAATAGATGCAGACCCAGCCAAGAGAGAGAAGATTATACAAGGGCTATCAGGAGACCCATCGTGTTAGAAGTTACGCCTGAGGTAGGAGTAATGAGCCAAAACGAGGGTGGTGAGCAAAAGCAGGGAGTGGGTCCTGGCGGGAGAGAGGGGCCAAGGTGGGCAAACCCCGATGGCCTGAGTCCGTCAGTGACGGTGCCTGCTCTCTGCCCCGCAGCCCTCTCTCCTCCCCCAGGGCATCCGAGACCAAGGTGTTATGGACCGAGTGGTGTCCCTGCAAATTCATGTATTGAGGCCTAAACTCCATACCTTAGAATGAGACAGTGTGTGGAGACGGGGCCTTTAAAGAGATGACTAAGTTACACTGAGGCTGCTGGGGTGAGCCCTACTCCAGTCTGACTGGCGGCTTTATGAGAGGAGGCGATTAAGACAGACACAGTGACCAGGGATGCAGGTGACAGAGGAAAGGCTGCGTGAGGGCACAGTGACAAGGCAGCCTTCTGCTAGCCACAGAGAGAGGCCTTAGTGGAAATCAAACCTGCTGACTCCCTGGTTTCGGACTTCCAGCTTCCAGAAATAGTGTCTGTTGGTCAAGCCTCCCGGTACGTGGGGAGCATTTCGTTAGGGCAGCCCTACGAGGACCGAGGTGAGGGGCGTGTGATTGAGACAAAGATGGAAAGGCGTAGACTGGTCTGTGCCCCACCTGGGGGAAAGATGAGCTGGGGCAGATCTTTCCTCCTGGCAGTGGGGACTGGGGGCAACCCTGGAAAGGACCCCATGAACTTGGGGGATAGAAGTGAAAAGAATGCCATGAACTAGAGTCAGGACAGTGGTGAGCGGAAGCCATGGGAGAGTGGAAATCATAAGGGAACAAAGAGACTGAGCCACGGAGGGAAGAGATTGAAGCAAAAATGGCAAGAGGGAGAATGCAAGAGAGAGAGACCTGTGGGCCACGAGAGGGGAGGAACCATTCCCAAGAGTGGCTCCAGTTCCCTGCACCTTCCTGGGATGGGTCCCAGCCCTCGCCGGAGAGTGGTAGGGAGCCCCTTGAACTCAGGGCGGCATCAGTGGATTTCTGTTCCTTGCTCCCTAAAGATCCATGGTAGCACGGAAGGCTATGTTTAAGGATGAACAAGCAACTTCAGAATACCTGTCAGTGTGTGCAGGAAACCAGTGGAGGTTAGGCTGGAAAAGAGGGCTGAAGCAACTTCTTGGGTGGCTTGGATTGGGGTGCTAGGGCCGGGGGTGCAGAGTCTGGGAGGGTGTTTGGGTGGGTGGTGACAGGTCTGAGCTGGGCCTTGGGGAGTGGTATGTGGGGGCAGAGCCTGGAGGCTGCAGGGACACTAGAGAGCTCTCGCGGTAGTCCAGGAAGGAAGTGAAGAGGGCGGAATCTAGCGCAGAAGCAGTGTGAATGGGAAATCCAGTGTATTGATTAGGGTAAGGACTAGCTGCTGTAGCAAACTGCAAAGTGTTTAATGGCTCTAATCTAATAGAAGTTTATTGGTTATTCATGTACCATCTCAAACAGTTACTCCTGGTCTCCGGTGTTGCTTCAGGGATCCAGGCTCCTTCCAGGTCGTGGCCGCACCAGTCTGAACACCAGCTCCACGCTGCAGAAGGCAGATGAGGACGTGAGCAAGACACACCCACACCCTGAGCCCCCCTGTACGAATGGGTGGATGAGACCATTGGGAGGCATAATGAATGCAGTGAGAGAGGGGAGCTGATGGATGGACAGACAAGGACGCCTGGGATCTGGTTCCCACCTGGTCCCAGAAGATCATTTGACAACAGGGTGTGGCCATTTAAATTCATGGGCAATTCTGATCGCTGGGAGATCTCATCACAGGCTCCTCTGCACTGGCGGGGTCAGTTTTGACCTGTCTCTAGCCCCTTCTCCCAGCAGGCGAGCAGCCTTGTTTCCCTGGAGAACCTTGAAGCCTATGGTTCCAGCTTCCTGCTTAATTGCTGGTAATGTTTTTTACAGCCAGCTAAAGAGGCCTCAGCAGCTGGGCAAGGCTCTGCTAGCTCAGGGGGCCAGTCTCACAGCAGGCGCCAGAAGAGCCAACGGGAGCCCTGGAGAGAGGAAACAGGAGGGAGGCTCCTGCTTTGCAGCGCGAGAAGGTGGGGGAGAGCGGAGGAACGGCCAGCAGTGTTCTGAAACAAGGAAGAAGGCTGCCCACTTGCTTTCACTCCCCTGGTAAATATTTGACTGGATGTTTGCCTTGTCTGTGAGTTTCTCGGGTGCTGTGAAGAGAGCTGGGCGGCACACCAGGCTGTCGGAAGCAGGCATAACCAGGAGGCTGGAGAAGCTCAAAGAACAGCCAGAGAAGTACAGGGCTCCCCGGGGCTGCAGGCGGTGCTTCTCCACCAGGATGACTCCCGCAAGTGAGAGGTGAGTTCTCAGACAAGGCTTCATTCGGACAGGTTGACAGGTCGTGCTGGCCAACCACATGCTCCAGCAGCTGTCCCCTGTGACCTTGGTGACTCACGGGAATCCGGAGGCAGGCATGGTTTAGCTGACTTGTAGGCAGGCTGGTGTAGAGGGAGGAACCGTGGATAAGGTTCCCGGCTGAGTGAACAGACTTCCGTTTGTCTTCAGTTTGGAGCCACAGAGCGGAGCAGGGAGGTGTGGTGGTAGAGGGCCTGGGTCTGGATCCTGGCTCGGCAGTTCTGGCAGTCGTCAAAGCCTCAGTTTCCTGATCTGTAAACCGGAAGCAATAACCCCTGTCCTATCTAGCTCGCACCTGTGTATGAGAGTGAGAAGGTGGAAGGGTTTCAGGAGCTGCGACGTCTGGCCCAGATGTCAGGAATGAAGAGTTCTCACTCAAACATCTGAATGTCTCAGGTCTAAGAGCCGTGAAGACCACTCCAAACGTGCACAAACCAGAGCCTGTGCTGTTGGGGCTACAGTGGGGTGTTCAGGTTGTCGAGGGTCACAGCGGAAGGCAGGAGTGAGGGAAGGAGCTGTGAAAACTCGGGTAGGCACCCTGAGAGCCACTTGGAAAAGGGGTCCCTGGAGTCCTGGGCATAGGGCAGGAGGGGGGAAGCCCGAGAGCAGTGCGTGGAGAAGGGCATGTGACTGCAGACAGACCAGAGGTTGGCTTGAAGGACAGTGTGTGGGCAGTCAGCCGAGTGAGTGGGCGCACAAACTAGAAAGCCTAGGGGATTGGTCTCTCCCTCCCCTGTCTTCAGCCGGGCTCCTTGGGCTCAGAGGGCCCAGGGCAGTGATGGGGCAGGACTTGGACTTTTAGGAAGGTCCGTCACGGGGTGGAGAATGGATTGGAGGGGGGCAATGCTGGACGTGGGAGACCTGGCGGGAGGCTGTTGCAAAGCCTGTACCCTGGTGGTGGCTGTAGGGACAGAAGTGCAAGTGAATTTGGTTGTGATCGGAGAGGTCAAACTGAACCGAGGGGGCTTGATGTGGGCGTGACTTGGAGAGGAGGGAGTCAAGGATGACTGGATCTCTGGCTCAGACTAAAAGGTGGGTGTTGGGGCCATTCCTGAGGGGAGGACCCCCAGAGGGGGAGCAGGTTGGAGGGGTGTTCAGTTGGGACATGTTGGGCTGGAGGGCCCGTGGGACATCCGGACGTCCAAAAGGAGATGACCAGGAGGGAAGCAATTAGCTTCATGGTCTGGACTCGAAGAAGTGCCTGGGCTGCACCCAAGAACATGGCCCCCCGTGGTGCCCATTCTGGCCTCCGAGCCCCTGACATTTATTTGAGGTCAGCAGCGCCCCCACCCCCAGGCCTCCATGCCTCCCTCCAGGAGTCCCTCTCCATCGTGGTCATCTCCCTGGACGCGGGCCAGCAGCTGGCCAGGGCCCTTCTCACAGGGCGGGGCTCGGTCCTGAGCCTCTCATTCAGATTCGTCTGACCAATGAGGAGGAGGGGTCGTTGTCTTCTCCAGGGACCACAGACGTAGAACCTTTTTCGGTGCCTGAATGTAACTTCTGTGTGTGAATATGTTTCCTGTTTAATAAGTATAACAAGGTTCAGATTCTAGTTCTGCTGCTCTCTAGCTGAGTGACTGGGCATTCACGTGTCCTCTCTCAGCCTCGGTTTTCTCATCCGTGAAGTGGGAATGACAGTCCCTGCTGCCCAAGCTGTGAAAGGGTTAAGTGACATGATAACTATGAAGACCTTAGTGTAAGTCATTAAGTGAAAATAAATAGGAACAAATGTTGCTTTATTGGATAGTGAATCATGATAGTGAGTAGAAAAGTGGACTTTGGCCTTCTTCAATCACCATTTTATCTTCGTCCAGCCCTCCCCTGACTTTTCAGACGTGTGTGACATCCCATGCACACCCTCTCAGGGAGGGTGTCCACCGGGAACTGACCGTGCCTCCCTGTGCAGAAAACTCAGCACGACCAGGCGAGGTCAAGGCGGAGGAGGGTCAGCAGACATGCGGGCACGGAGGAGGAAACGGAGCTGTGGGAGAAAATGGGATACAGACAGGCCAGACCTGAAAGGCCATTAGCGCCTCTTCTGATCCTCAAAGCATGAGCCAGTGCCTGGTTTGAGCCACACCAAGGGCTGGGGGCAGCCCGTCTGGGAACCTTTTCTGGGGACCCAGCGAGCCCTGGGGAATGAGAACGCTGTGGAGACTGCAGAGCGCTGTTCTTTCCCCGCAGGGCTGGGGCTGGGGCTGGGGCTCGGCTCCGGACGGTCCCACAGCTCGGCCCCGGCGGAGAGCTCTGTTCCCAAGCTGGCCAAGCTGATTCTGTCTCTCAGATGGTTAACCAGCCGTTCATGATGGAGCCAGGGCACCAGCGAGGGTGCCCAGCTCCTCGGTGCACAGAGGCTCCCCAGGGTCTGCTGGGGGCCAGGCTGCTGCCTGCAGTCCTCACTCCCGCCTGGTGCAGTGGTGTGCATGGGAGGCAGGGGTTGGGAAGGTGGACATGGGCCGGGAACCAGCACATGGGGTACTTTTCAGTTAACGCACCATTCCTATCCATTCTGGAACGCTCTAGGGAAGTGAAGGCATCACAACCGTCCTACAGATGAAGCAGCCAGGGCTTCAGGAGGAGATGTGATTCCCCCAAGGCTTCCAGGCCTCTGGCTCCAGATGCTGGGCTTTTCCCTCCAGGCAGATCCTCGCCCGCCCCCCCCCCCCCCCCCCCCCCCCCCCCCCCCCGCAAGCATGAAAACGCCCTGTACACGCCCTCTGAAGGAGAGCTGACCTTTCTGGGCTGTACAGCAAGGTCAAAATGAGCAGGAGAGGTCAAGGCAAAGGAGAAAACAGAGGTTTGGACTCAGAGAAAAGAGTCTCTGGAAGAAAATGGAATAGAAACAGGGTGTCTGCGTGTCTTTCATTGTAGAACTTTCGCCTGGTTCTCAGAGTCACAGGCAGTGACAGGCAGAGACAAACTGTCAGGCAATTAGAGAGAGAGGCAGGCAGGAGGGCACAGATGACGTTCTGGGACGGCTGTCAGAGGCGGGCCCCCGGGCCATAGGGGAGCTGGGGAGGAAACAGAAGAGACCATCAGTCAGCAAGGTGGCAGGCAGCCTGGGTGGGTTCTATAAGCATCGTGGACCTGATTTCATTTTATTTTTAAAGTGTCAACTTTCTATTAGGGAAGTGTGCAAGCTTACACAAAAGAAGAGAGACTAGTCAGAGGATCCCTGTTCCCGTCACCCAGCTCCAACAACTCTGCACACACGGCAGCCTTGTCCTGGTGACGTTCCCCCCTGCCCCCCTCCTCCAGGCTGCCTGTCAGGTCCTCACGGGTTCCACTTGTGAAGAGAAGTTCACTTTTCCCCATGGAATTCCCGTGCTGTGCAGAAATGACCCGGCACACAGATTCACTCCTAAACCTTCACAAGGTCCTGTGACACTTGAGTCTTTGCCCTAGCCACTGGAACAGGAGATTACGTTGACGAGCAGAGAATGTGACAATCGGGAATTACTTATGTGATCTTCCCCTTGGCCAGAGTCTGAGTCTCGGCTCCCCCACTCACTAGCTGGGTAAGCTTGGACTCGTTTCCTGATCGCTTGGTGCCTCGGTTTCCTCATCTGTGACACAGGACGATAATAGGCTGCTGCAAGGATGAACTTAGTTAACAAGAGTACAGCCCTTAACAGATAGCTGGGTGCACAGCAGGCCCTTGGGAGATGTCAGTTTTCCACCCATGCACTTAGGGAATAATAGCAAGTACCTGCTATTGCCACACATCAGGCCAGGAGCTAGGCACGGGGAGATGCAGGCCCCCGAGGAGCCGCCCATCCAGTGGGGATACAGACCCATCAAAAGACATTGCTAAGCAGAGGGCGGGCTGCTGTGACTGTGGGCTAGTCCCAAACAATCCAACCTTCTCAATTCATAAGGGGCTGAACCGAGACCCACGGATCCCCTGAGCCTAAGGAGCCATGGCACGTAGCGGCAGAGCCAAGGTGGACTCACCTGTTTTCCCTGGCTAGGCCTCTTTTCATGAGGGCCTCAGAGGAGGCCAGCAGCCGGAGGGCTGCAGCCTGCTTCTGGGCCAGGGTGCCATGCTGTGGGCCGCCCTGCCAGCAGCAGGTCGGTGGGAGCCTGGTCACGGGGCAGGCTGGGGCAGCTGCTCTGGCTGCTGGTTAACCAAGTGAAGAACTTGGGTCGTGGTGTGACCAGGGGTACCAGGGTAGGGGAGCCCCTGGCACCCCCACACCTAGCAGGAGGCCAGCGATTCAGGCCAGGCCGGCTGCCCATGGAATGGGCTTGATTGAGGCCAGAGGGTTGGTGCTCAGCCTGGAGAACAGCTGACCCTGGGCACCCTCAGGGCCATGGAACAGGTAGGGCCTGGAGCTGAGGAGGTCGAGACCCAGCCAGTTGGAATTCCCTTTCAGTCCAACAAAATCCTCTTTTGATCAGAGCTATCCCAAAGCAGGTAGGGAATAGGGAAGAAGATCAATACTCCCTGATCAATGAAGCTGATTTTCAGGGGAAAAGTAAGTAAAATGACCTCTGTCTAGTTCTACCCACCGTGTATAACCTGAGATCATACTGTTCTATTTATTTTTTTCACTTAACAGTATATCAAACACATGTGCAAGGCACCACCCCTGGAAAGGGGACCTTCCACATTTGGGGGTGCTGGTTTGCTGCTGCCTGCAGGTGTTGTCACCCTTCAACAGCCCTGCCTGACCAGGAATCAGTAGGAGTCCCAGAGACCCTGAACGTAGCCTCACTGGCTTTGTGACAGGCTGGCTCCCACGCAGGCCTGGACTGTTCCCTGCAGTGGCTGCTGGAGTGGAAGCAGAGCCCACTTGAACCAGCCCCTGCCCCCTCCTTGAGCTCACCTCCTTCCAGGGGCTACCAGACCAGCTGTGGCTCAGCCCCTCCAAGCAACAGCAGCAAATCGATGAAGGCAGGGTCAACCATCCCAAAAGTCCGATGCTGACGTGAGAAATTGACCTTCCTTTTTAAAATGAATTTCCTTTCCTTTATTGATTAAATGAAGAAATTAAGTTTAGTCTGATCCCATGTTTGCCTAAAACTCTGTAAGTTATGATAAGCACACTTGCTTAAAACTATATAGATTATAATTATGGGAGGTGAAAGAACTTTTTGTTACTGTTTTGTACATTTGTAAATATTTTTGACTGTTTTACAGTGAGCGTATATTTAAAATGTTATACACATGTGAGGAAGAGATTGCTCGAGAAAGAATTGTGGCATTTGAGTATCAATACAGATCTTTACATACCACTCTGATTTCCTCAACTTACATTTTTTAGAAGTAGAATTCCTGGAAAAGAAATGGCTATATTTTAAAAGTTCTTGGTGTATGTATTAAAAGCAATCCTCAGAATAACTATATGAATTTATACTCTGGCGATCAGTAAATGAATGCCAACTCATCTTAACCTTCAGTAATGCTGGGTAGTATTTTCAATAATTCCTCATTTAATAGATAAGACAACATTTCATTTTAATTTATACTTTTATTACTACTTGAAAATTTAAGAATTTATTGGATATTTATATTTATAATATAAATATCCCCCTCCGCTTCTAGGATGTCTCGGACTCGTGGGTAGACGTAACTGGGAAGCACTGGAATGTTAAAGAATTATGGGGGAATGGTCAGGCTCCTGGGCTCCCTGGCGGAGTGCTCTCCCCAGAGACTTCTGAGGGAAGAGGAGGAGCTGGCCAGGGAAGAAGGCACAGGATAGGGCTGCACGGATGCTGCTGGGGCCAGGAACCGAGTGAGGAGGTGTGAGTGCGCAGAGGTGGTATACTGGAGTCAGCGAAGTGAGGATGAAGTGTGGAGGGAGCCCCAGAAAGGAGGATGTCCTTCAGAGAGAAGTCGTAAAACTGCTGTCACGTGTTTCAGCCATGAGACCCCAGCCGCCCTGTCCTGCTGACTGAAGCCTGGAGAGGGCGAAGTCCACACACTGTCATCCAGATGGCCGTTGTCCTGCCCCAAGGGCTCAGCAGTGGATCGGCAGCGAGCTGACAGGTTTTGGCCTCTGGGTGCAGAAAGATGTGTCCAATGACCGATTTCTTGTGGAGTTACTGTAACTTAAGCCCCAGGGCTCCTCAGTTGCACAGGACCCTTCCAAGGCTCTGGGAGGATGCACCTTTGTTAAGTGTTTATATGGTGATATGTTTTCCTTATGATAGGAGAAAAGTGTGTAGTTTCATTTGAAAAGGATGTCCAGATTATTTAGGCTGTGGGCCCCCAGAACCCGAATCTCTCCCTGACTGTGTCATCAAGAAAGGAAGGCATTAGATCCAGTCAGGAGGGCGGTTTGGACAGATAATGAGACTGAGAAAGAAATCAGAAGGATTAATCCGCTCAGGGAAGGAACATCGCAGATGAGCAGTGCTGGCTGTGGGAGAGCCAACCGTAAGAAGACCGGGTGGCCATAGGGGCTGCAGGCCAGACCCCTGAGGGTGGCCGTCAAGACCGAAGGTGCAGCGGCTGCAGCAGTGGGTGATCGTGTGCACGTGTTTTCTGGTCGTTTTCCAGGGCAAGGCAGCTAAATGACTCCTGCGCTGGCTCCGTGGACATGGAACTCTTCCTGCACTACTCTCTCATCCCGTCGGTAAGTGAGGGCAGGGACAGGGACCAGGGGCCGGGCTGCTCCCAGACGCAGGCTTCCAGAGGGGCCTGAATAGGTCAGCAGGGAGAAATCTGCTGAATTTCCTTGACGTGCCCTCCTACATTATGCACTAAAAACACAGGCAGAAGAAGTCTTTTAAGGACCGAAGACTCAGGCACACTGGCTTTTAGGGGAAACAACGACGAGCTGAGTTCTGTCGGAAGATGCAATAAAGAGCATTTTAGGCAGAGGGCAGAGCGTGTGCAAAGACTGTGTATGTGTGTGTTGGGGGGCTGGATTGGAGAGTGTGAGTAACTGAGAGCACCCAGTTGCCTGGAGTGAATTGGGTGGAGCTACCCAGGGAGGTGGGCGGGGCCAGGCTGGAGGAGCATTGTGAGGCTCTGTGCAGAGGAGTTTTTATTCTAAGCACAATGGGAAGTAATGGAGTGTTTCTAGTGTGAGGGTGGTGTGGTCAGATTTGTGTTTTGAAATGAGCCCTCTGGTTGCAGTGCTGGGATTAGGTTGGAGGCGAGCAAGAGAGGGGACAGGAAGACCAGTTAGGAGATGGTTGTAGAGGTCCAGGCGAGCGAGAGGCAGGGTGAGCTCACCCTGGATGACAGAGGTCAGCTCAAGGCGTTTGGGAGGAAAAACAGCAGGACGTGGTGGTGGGTTGGATAGAGAGGTGAAGGAGAGGGAGACGTTGAGGATGACTCCGGTTTCTGACTTGCACAGCTGGGAGGATGCTGGTATCTGCCGTTCCCTGGTGGAGGAAAGTTAGAAGAGAGCAGGTTTGGGGTGGAGGAAGGAAAAAGTCAGGGAGGAAAACCATGAGTTTCATTTATGATATACTGAATTCAAGAAGCTCTCAGTACATCAAAAAGAAATGCCAACTATGTATTCGGATAAACGGTTATGGAGCTCAAGGACAAGGTCTGGGTTCAAGATCAAGTGTGTGAGTTTTCTCTGCATTGGTGGCCATTGAAAACATGGACATGGATCAGATTGCAGGGGAGGGGACTGGGTAATTAGATGAGTGTCCTTGGACTGAACTAGGAGGAACTCCAGATCTCATGGTTGGATAAAGAATGGTCTAACAAGAGAGCGACTGAGAAGCAATGGAGAAAACCCAGAAAAGCACGGAAAGCTAGGGAAGAGAGTTTCTAAGAGAAAGGCACGGCAAACACTGAGAAATGCTGCTGAAGGGTCAAGCCAGATTTGAACTTCAAGTTTACATTGGGAGGAGCAACAAGATGGTAATTAGTGACTTTGGCCAGAGTTGTGACCATGGTGTGATGGGAAGCCAGGTTAGAGACCCGAAGAGCAAGTAAGAAGTAAAGAAACTGAGTCAGCACGTGCAGACAGGTCTCTAGAAGTCTCTAGTGAAGGTGGAGAGAAAAGGACCTCCAGTATGTGAGAAAATGACCAAATCCACAGGAAAAAAGCAAAAAGGATGTGCAGCCTGACAGTTACTACCCCCTCTTTACAGATGAGGAAACAGTCAGACAAGTCCCCTCCCAGCCAGTCTGTGGGAGACCAGGTTGAACTCATGTCTGTTCCGAGCAACCCAAAGGAAAGCTCATTACAAAACACTCTGGAAGCCCCGGGGTGGATGCAGCCAGCCCTGTGCCTCTGGCGTTTGAGGAGTGTATGCACAGTGAGCGCTCTGCTCGCCCACACATTCTCTTCCAGGCGGGGACCAAGTCTGCGCCGAGGACGAGTAGTCCCAGTGACCCTCTCATCCTTTCTTCCCGTAGCTGTGCATCATTTTGGTCTTGTCCTTTCTCCAAAGACGGGAGCACTGTAGACAGAGAGACGACACTTCCTACCTCCTGGGCGACCACTTTGGAATCGTCATGTGAGTTGAGCTAGAGCGCCCACTACAGCTTGTGGTACCTGGTGACGGGGGCCAACCCAAATTGTCAGGCCAGGGTAACCCCGAGTTACCTTCCCCACCCCGCCCCCCTGCCTCTGCCTCACTGTGGACAGCCCTTGCCCTCCCTGCCCCAACCCAAACCGAGCTCTGAGAGTTCCGAATTGGTCTCCAAGCCATTGCACCCCAGGCATCTAAGGCTGCTCACAGGTGCTTAAAACATCTCCAGGAGGCCCCGATCACTGTGGGAAAGGCCTTCCCGTGTCAGGCCTATGGCTGCCTCGGGAAGCAGGAGTGAGAGAGTTCCCGCCCCTGACGGCAGCGAGCCTTCTTGTTGGGGTGGCACCGTGAGGCGTGTGCCAGGAGAGCCTGCTGGGCCAGGGGGCTTGCAGGGCCGCTCTAGCTCTGCCATGGTTAGGCTGTGCACCCTCACCACATTTTCCCTTAAGGTCTGATTGTTCATAGATCTTAATCATTCGTTAGATCTTACTCTTCATCATTATTGTTAATATTTATTAATATTTCTTTATGATAAAGCAGTTAACATTTATTGCACAGCAGTTATGACTCCAGGCACTGAACCATTTGCTTTGCCTACTTTACTTCGATGAACCCTCTTGCCAGCCCAGCATGGTGGAGGTTGTTATCCTCATGTAATGGGTGAGCAGACAGGCTCAGAGAGGTTAAGTGACTTGCCCAAGGCCACACAGCTCACTAAGTGACAGGAGCTTCCACACACAGTGAATTAAATTGTCAGTGGTACAATTCACTTCCCCCATGGCCATCAAAACCTCTGATTTTCTGAGTAGTCCTGGCTCACCGTCTCCACTCATTAATCAGCCCTCACATGTGTGTGGCATTCCACAGTTTATAACGCCGTTTTTCACTTGCAGTCCAGGATGGCTCTGTGATTCGGCAGAGCGGGGGTTTCCATCTCTGCTTTAAGTATAGGGAAACTGAGTCTTGCAGAGTGTTTAAGTACTACCGGTAAGACCTATTAGAATCTGACTCGGCTTAACAAGGGGTGTCTGTGAGTGTGCAGTGAGCACCTGATCTCTTCAAGCTGCTGTGCTCGGCCCCGCCCGGAGGAGGTGATGGTTTATGGGACAAGTGCTAACACTAAGGAGGCTGTGGGAACACGGGTATGGGCTTCGTGCTGAGGGGACACTGACGAGGCAGTCTCGAGGCGCGCCCAACTGGGAGTGGGTGGTCAGGGGGGCTTCATACGAGAGGTGCTCCTCGAGCTGGTCCTTGAAGGTGACGAGGAGAGAGGCAAACGGCTCAGGAAAGTGAGACCGCTCTTCACACCGCCCTGAGTCTCCACCGAGGGCTGCTTCAGGTGGCACTTTGCGGGCAAGCCGGTCCTCTCTTTCCTGGGTGCAATTGCTTGTTCCCCTATAGATTAATCTCTTTTGATTAGAAGAAACAGATATCCAGTGAAGCTTTTTACATAAAAGGAAAAGGCATACTTTTTTATAAAGTTACAGAGATCTCACAGAAACTGCAAGGACAGACTTATGGGAATTGGGGCTTTTCAGATGGGCAAATCTGGGAGACTGAGTCTCTATTTCTGCCTCTCTGTGTCACCGGGGCGCCCTACGCACCATTTTCCATTTTCCTCTCTGCCACCTGACTTGGGATCTCCACTTCCCAAAGCCTCAGTTTGCCTCTGGCACTGATCCTGATCCCAACTTGGCATGACCTTCTAGAACAGAATATTAACAGTGGATTGGCTCATGTCCTCGGGGCCACATATCCAAAATACAAGACCAGACATCTGATTGGCTCATCTAAAGTCAGGTGGTTACCCAGGGTCCAGTCAGCTGTGGCCAGGAAGGTGTGATTGCAGGAACCAGCACAGCCAGTGATAGTCAAGCCTTCCCAGGAACATTGGAAAGAACTCTCACAGACCTTGGTGGTGCAGGGCCAGTTCTCCCACGCCTGCTGGGACATACTCTTTGTTGTGGTCTCTCAAGCCATACCACCTGTGTCTCTCATAGATGAAACTCATCCTCTTTTGCTCATTGTCATGGCTATTGGTGTCCTTGTTTGTATCTTCTTAGACTTGGAGCATCTCAATGGAAAGAATTTTGTCTCCCTCACTTCAGTGTCCTGAAGGCATGCCTTGCTCCAGCACAGGCCTAAGCAAGTGTCAGTTGAAATGAATAGTTCACCCCCAGTCATGCATCCTCAGGGTGGGACTGGCACTCTGGGGATGTCTCAGAGCCCCCGTCTGTCTGGCCTCATGAGCTGTTTCTCTTGTTCGCAGACCTCTGGACTTCGTGGGCACTTTTAGTAACCGATGGTCCTATGGAGTAGCCTTCGGGGCCACAGCCAACAAGATCATGTTCTTGTTCTCAGAAGGCTACCAGCCCCTGCAGGCCCCACAGTGGGCCCAAGGTACCAGGACTGACTTGTTATGTTGGGAATTTAACGGTGGGAATCCTTGCTGTCAGAGACAGTGTGGCAGGGGTTCGCTGGGACTGGGGGTAAGCTTGGTGAATTCAGTGTTCTTCCTAGCCTGTTACTTGTCCAGCATCAAAGCTTGTTTGTGGGGGCTTTCTCCCAGTTCAGTTCAGAGATCCTTTAGACCTAGCAGGGCAAAGGCTCCAAGTAGGTTCACCACCACCCACCCTGAAAATGTCTCATGAGATGTAGCCGTGGCTGATACTCCCTCAAAGAACACATCTTCTCTGGCCACTGCTCTGGGGCCTCTTCATTCTCCACGCCTCATGCTTTCCCTGGAGTAGCAACTTTAATCTACAGGTTCGACCATCCTTAAAATGACAACTTCCAAACCTCTCTGTCCAACCAGTTTTCTCTCAGTAATTCTTGCTTGTTCTTTTATGTTGTCTGTTTCCACCCGTTACATTGTGAGACAGTCAAGGGCAGGGAGCAGGTCTCCTTTGTCCCCGTAGTCAGCCCCCTGTCTGGCATGGAGGAGGTGTCAGGAAGGGTCTGTTGCGTGAGTGAATGAAAGGCATTCCTGCATTCCTCCCGTGCTAAGCTGGGGCTTGTCCACTCATCTCCTTGGTCCTGAGGTCTGAGACTGCAAGCCAGTTCAAAGCCCCATAGCTCCCCTCGGTCTCGCCTGAGCCCGTGTGAGGAGGCACTCACAGCATCTCTGGCCCTGTCTCTCCCAGCCTTTGTGCTTCTCATTGGAGGCATCGAAGTCGGCCTGTCCCACTTCCCCTTCTTTGCCTGCCTCTCGTCGGAGTTCCGGCTGGTCAGCTCTGTCCTGGGCTTCAGCTACTCTCTGATCTGGTAAGATGGACTGTGCCTGCCTGCCTGCCCTCCTGCAATTCTTTTTGCCACTGCTGACCCCTGGACAAAGGGCTGGAGGTGACCTGAGAGCTGTCCTTGGCAGGGCACCTTTGCTCAGAACTGAGCCCAGGGCAGGCGGAGTGACTGTTCCATGGTCCCCTGTGGCCCCTCCTTGGGACTGCACTTGAGGATCCAGGAGGTCAGGCCAGCATTCTGTCTGCCTCACAAGAGGCCATTCATGGTTTGAGTAGTCCCAATACTCAGAGATGTAGAAAAACTCACTTCTGTAAACTGCCGAGAGAGTCCCGCTGGTGGAAGCAGGAGTCCCATGTGGGCGCTCCCTCTGTGTGCTGCCGTGGCTTCCCTGGAGCCCAGGAGAAAGTGCATGTGCCACGGCTGGGCCTTCAGGGCCATCCTTGTCCCTACTGTGTCTCCCCACACCTCGACCTGTCTCTGGCACACATACAAGTCATAGAAAACTCCTGCGTTCCTCCATCCATCCACTTACTCGTTCAGCAAACACTGTGACATCCCTCCAGCAGCCAGGGAACGTACTGGAAAACAAGACAGACCCTCGTGATCATGTGTTCTGGCCACTCTGTCTGTATGTTGCTCTTCCCCGTGGGATTATCTTCCCCCGCCTGGCCCTGTGGCGAATAGTTGCTCCTCCTCTGTGCATTGTCGCCCTCCCAGCTGGGTGCTCCCTGGCCCTTTTGTCGAGTTCCGTGCCCTGAGCACTGGCACCAGACCCCAGCGCAGACCTGGCCCAGGGAGCCTGTGCTGACTGGACAGTCCCGTGGCAGGTCCAAGCTCCAGTCCTGACAGGCCCATTTCCTCGCCCACATCTCCTTTCTGGGCAGGGGTCTCAGGCCCAGGGGATGAGCCATACAGGGGGCTGACAGTGACTGGCACACTAATGGCTGCAATTCCAAAGTGTGTAAGTGGCTGGCTTTAAAAAAATTAAAAGAGCAGGTATTCAGTGTTGGATATAGAGTAATATCTTAGCCTGTGACAGACTTTTTGGCCAGGAGAGGACAGGGTGGCAGGAATCACGCAGCAGCTCGGGCACCGGGGGAGTAGGACTCAAGCTTGAACAGGACCAGGAATGTGTATTCGGCAGGAGTACAGCTTCAAGGCTCACTCCTTGGGGCAGTGTTTACAGACAAGGGCTTGTCCGGGTGGAAGGAACCTCAGCCTGAGTCCAGAGCCCTGGGTCTTGGTCCTGGCTCTGGGTGTGACTCTGGGCAAATCCCTTCCCATCTCTGGCCTTCAGTCTCCCACCTGAGTGATGGGGGAGGGAGGATGAGATCTCTCAGGGTCTTCCTGCTCTGCTGTTGTGGATCTGGGATTGTGTCTGAGTCGAGGCATTGAATGCATTTTGTTGCATGTACCCAGGCACAAGCAGGGTGCCTGGTCTGTGTGGGAAATACACGGAGGCCTGGGGACCGGCCCCATTAAGGAGGTTACTCCAGGCCACCAGCCTGGTGGGATCTGGGCTGTTGTCCCAGGGGCTGTGCTGGCAGCACCCCAAGCCCTGCTTCTCTCCTGCAGGTTTGCTGTCACCGTCCTTCACGTCATACAGTGTCCCCATGGGCGGGTAAGTCCCCACTGAACTATTTTTAGGGTGCTCTGTCCTATCACTATGGCCAACTTACTATGTGACCTTGGACAAACCTCTGCTACTCCGTGGGCCTCAGCTTCCTCCTGTGTGCAGAAGGGAGCTGGAGCCAGTCACGATGCTTCCTCTGTCCAGTGTCTTACATTCGTCAGGGTCTGGTTCACAGACCAACATTCTCTCAGTCAATGCTCACAGCAGCCCCTCGAGGTGGGGAAGCTCTCAGTGAACCTACTTTATCGGTGAGGAAACTGAGGCCCAAAGATGTGAAGTAACTCTGAAGAAGCAGCAGAGCTGGGCATTGAGACCAGGGCATTGAGACCAGGTCTGGCTGATTCCAGAGCTCACTTCCTCTCCTTCATGTAGCCTCAGTTTCTCTGTCTGCTAATGGGAGGCTTGGGTTAGATGAACCCCTTCCAGCTTTCCCATGCATTGTCCTTCTCAGAACTGATACAAACTGGTTCCTCTGTTTAGCCCTATACCCCAGGAAAGAAAGCAAGATGTCTCTCTCTCTCTCTCTCTCTCTCTCTCTCTCTCTCTCTCTCTCTGTCTCTCCCTTTCTCTCTTTCTCCTCTCCCCTCTACTGTTCCCCCCTCTCTCTGTGTTATCTAAAAGAGCATTTAAATACCAAATCAGAAAAAAGCCATGAAAGCCCTTCATATAAGAGAAAATGGTGGCACTAGGACTCAAATCCAGGGCTGCTAGACTCCAAGTCCACTGCTTATTCCCATGCCGTGGGGCTGGGGGAGCAGGGGTCCAGGCTCTGAGAGATGGGCCTTGGAGGGAGCAGCCTGGGGCAGGCAGGCTCCTGTCCACAGCCTCCCCAGGGGTCTGGCCCTGCCCCATCTAGACTCAGTACCCAGTAGCCTGCTTCTGTTGCAGTTTTTGGGGAGGTTCGAGGCCATCACGTTCTACTGGCCCTCACTGCTGTGCCTGTCCTTCTTGCTGGGCCGATTCCTGCACATGTCTGTCAAGTCTCTGAGGGTCCGCCTGGGCTGGGAGCTGCAGACGGTGAGTACTGCGTGAGCGCCGCATGTGTCTTGACAGGGGTGGTCTTCACAGCAGTCCTGTGTGGCGGGCACTAAGATTACTCCTCCCATCTGTAGCAGGAAACCTGGGCCCAGAGAGGCGCGTCAGCCCAAGGTCACGTACCCCGTCTGCAGCAAAGCCAGAACAGCAGCGCAGACAGTTTGCTGGTCGAGGCTCTGTTTCGACCATTGTTGTTTTTTCTAATTCCTTGAGGGATAACATCTGGTTGTTTGTTTGAGGTCTTCCTTTTGGTTAATGTAGGTATTTAGCACTATAAACTCCCCTCTTTAGAACTGCTTTTGCTGCATTCCACAAGTTTTGGAATGTTATTTTTCTATTTTCATTTACTTCAAGATAATTTTTTATTTCCCTTCTGGTTTTTTTCTCTGACTGATTCGTTGGTTACTCAGGAGTGTGCTGTTTAGCGTCCATGCATTTGTGAATTTCCCGGTTTTCTTCCTGTTATTGATTTCCAGCTTTAAGCCATTGTGGTCAGAAAAGGTACTCGATACTTAAATTTGTTAAGACCTGTTTTGTGGCCTAACACGTGATCTATCCTGGAGAATGGTCCCTGTGCTCTTAAGAAGAATATATATTGTGCTATTGTTGGGTGGAATGTTCTGTATATGTTTATTTGTTCTTTTTGATCTATAGTGCTGTTCACTTCTGCTTCCATATCGATTTTCTCACTGGACTCTCTATCCGCTGTTGAAGGGGTGGCATTGAGAGTCTACTGTTGTTGTGTTGCTGCATATTTATCCCTTCATACATTTAGGTGCTGTGGTGTTGAGTGCACATGTATTTACAATTGTTACATTTTCTTGAGCAATTGACCCCTTTATCATTACATAGTGATTTTTCTTGTCTCTTGTGACACTTTTTGACTAAAAGTCTATTTTTTCTCATATAATAGAGTCATCCTTGCTCTGTTTTGGTTACCACTTGTATGAAATACCTTTTTCCAATCCACTTTACTCCCCAGGTGTGTCCTTAAAGCTGAAGTGAGTCCCCTATTGGTAGCCCTGTATTTGTAGTTTTTTTAAATCCATTCAGCTGTTCTTTGTCTTTGGATTGGAGAATTTTATCCATTTATACTTAAAGAAACTGGTAGGTAAGGAATTAAAATCACCATTTTGTTAATTTTCTGATGGTTTTGTAATTCTTACTTTCTTGCTTTCTCTGTGAGGTGATGATTTCTTGTTTTTGTAGTGGTATTGTTCTTTGATTCCATTTTCTTTGGCTTTTATTTAATGTAAAACAGGTTTTCCTTTGTCATTACTATGTGGCTTATGTAAGACATTTTACAGTTTTAACAGTCTGCTTTAAGTTGATAACAGCTTCCTTTAATTGCACGGAAACCCCCCCACCTTCACTCTCACTCCCCTTGTGGGGGGGTTTGCAGGCCAGGGAGGGGCCTCTCTGTGCACCGGGCTGGGCCGCCCTGGAGGACGGGTGACACTGGAAAAGTGGAAGCGCTCTTCCTACCCTCTTCAATGCTTCTGTTCCCAGAGTTTTTGCTTTCACTGCGGTTCTGGAACCTCCCAGGTGCATTGCTGAGTGCCCACAAAGGCACTCTCAGCTGTTCATGGCTGTGAAAATTGGCGTATCAGAGTGGTCCTGGGGCTGGAAGCCCCTATTCCTCGAACCTGTTGCATCACTCACTGGTCAGGGTTCTAACCAGATCCTTCGTGCTCTACCCAACATCTGCAACATCTAAGATTTCATCTCATAGCATGTGAAACTTACATATTCAACATGTGCGGCAAAATCGTAACTATTATGGAAAGCTCGTTACATTTGGAGAAAACATTCTAAAACACACCATTAAAGTTTGTTTTAAACACCGCAAAATAAAAAATGAGCAAAAGAAACTCCTCCTGTTCACAAGAAGTGAAAACACCGGGATTTGGGGTGCTTTGTCCCTGAAGCAGTGTTTTGAAGTATGATGGGAAATCACCAGATCTCAAAGAGACGAAGGCCCTCGCAGAACAGTGGCTGGTGCAGTCAGCAAGCAGGAGAGTCCAGGACGGCCAGACCTCCGGCGTTCAGGAAAGCGGGCGCTTGGTAAACGCGGCCCAGACCCTGCTCTTCTCTTCATTCAATGACAGGCGTCTGGGGATCCCTGATTCCAAAGGAGCAGGTTCTGCCCCAATTCCTGCCCTCTGTGGCCATAGCCCCTCAGAGACACCAAAGCCCTAACAAGAATTTGTGAGCCAAAGCATGTCCCTCTCTCTTTTCTCACAGGAAGAAAAGTCTTTCCTGGAAATTCACCAGGCAGAGCATGTCAAGCAGCTCCTGAGGAAGCCGCCCCTGCAGTAAGTCCTGGTCCCAGTCCGTCTCTGCTGTGTTTGCGCCGGCGCCCAGTCGGCTGACCACGTGGGGCCCGAGGATGACCCCGGTGCTCCGGATTAGTCAGGGCTCTTGTGTGTCAGCAACAGAAACTCAGCTTACACGGGATGGGAGAGGAAAAGGAACCCGATGGCCTTACATAGTTTAGAAGTCCTGTGGCAGTCAGTTTCAAACATAGATGGACCCAAGGCTCTATTACTGTCATCAGAACTCGGTCTCTGTCCCTCCTCTGCTCTTGGCTCTGCACTTACCTGGGTCAGTCTTCCGGTTAGACGGGCTGCCTCCCACTGTAGGACCCCCTCCCACCGATGGACCCCTCCCACCGATGGACCCCAGAATCTCTAATCTTATACCCTCCTGGTTTAAGCTCACAGGAAAGATAAATTTGCCTATTTAATGATTCAAACTGAAGTCCTGTTGGATCAAACTGGACCAAATTACTGCAGCTAGGGGACTGGAGCAAAGTTATTGTCAAGACTGGGTCACATGTTTACCCCTGGAACGAGGAAGTAGTTCAGCCTCACTTGACCACTAGGACTGCTGGTGGGAAAGCAGTCCATTCCGAGAAAAACTCATATGCCCTTACCGATACATAGCTCTTAGCCGGGAAAGTACGTGATCTTCAGGGTTTGTAGTCGCCACCCTACCCCTGCCACTGCTGTTCTGCACCAGAGAACATACCCCCGAGAAGGCACATGCCTAATTCAAAGTCTCAGTGGCAAAGCTAGTACTTTCGTTAGAACTACACTTGGCTACATGTAGCAAAAAACACGAAACAGTAGTGGCACAGATGAGAGAGATGTATTTGTCACGTAAGAGAATTCTGGAGGCTGCAGTCCATACTGACCCTGGACTGCTCTCCATGGCAGTTTACCAATCCATCTGTCTTTCTGCTTCAGTATTTTAGTGGTTTCTATCATGAAGGCTGCCCATGGTCCCAGGTGGATTCCGGGGCTCCAGCCTGGACCAGCCACTATGTCAGCATTTCTGTTGGTAGGCAGGAGGAAAGAACGAAGGGCCATGGAGGTCCCTCCCAGCTGTGTCAATTCTATCTAAGCACCCTCCCCGAAGTCCCACACTGTCCCTCTGGCCACATCTAATGGCCTGTATTTAGCCTTGGTTACTCTTAGCTATAAGAGAGGTCTGAAACTATAGCCTTTCAGTTTGGTGAATTGCCATGCTAAATAAAACTGTTTAAAACTGAATCTCTGTTCTTCAGAATAAGGGGAGAATGAAAACTGTGGAATTGGCCAGTGTTCTTTCTCTTCACTAAAATCTAAGTTGAAGAGGAGGAGACGATGTTATTTTCAGAAGAATCAGGCATTTGTTTATGAACCACAACCTGCCTTTTCTTGGTGTTTACTCATTGACAGAGAGGGGAAGAAGTCCTGGTTCCAAACCAGGATCTATGAGTGGGACCCCTGCTTCCAGTTCCCCAGCAGAATGATCGGAACTGTGGTGTTGGCTTTCATCTGCCTGTACCTGGTGAGTAGATCTAAGCAAACCCTTTTCTGTTTTATAAATGGGGTGGAGCTAGGGGAGGGCTTGTTCTTAAAAAGCTGGCTCAAAATTTAACTTCTCTAAGTCAAAGAAGTATAGTTCTTTGACCAAACAATTTTGACTTCAAGCACACTTTTACCCACATGGTAAATATTACTAATAAATTATAATCAGATTATTTGTGGAGACTTCTGGTTGTTAATTCCACATGTAAAGAGCTTGCAAAAAAAGCCATTCCATCCTAATAACAAATGAAAATCAAAACGGACTGAAAGAAATCAACGACTCTTAGATCCGTGAGAGAAGTGAGGTTATAGGACAAAGCACTGCCTCTGGGTTGTAATTGACACAGTCAATCAGCTGGAATTTTGGGCATTCACAGACTACTTAACCAACAAGAGTAGAATACACATTTTTCTCAAGATGACATGGAAATTTCACCAGGATAGATCAAATCCTGGGCCATAAAACACACTGTAGCAATTTTTTTTTGATCACTATAGTTTATTTTGATGCATTTTCTTTATTTCGCTTCCAGGACAACAACAACAAAAACTATTGGTTTACTTCTCATCTCACAATACAACACTTTCCCAGCCTCCACTGCTTCCCCTTCTTTCCTCCCAGACCTCTGCATGTTGGAGTGTCCCAAGGCTTAGTCTTTGGTGTCTTTTTCCCAATTTCTTTTATTCTTACTCAGCCTCATGACTTCAAGTCCTCACCTTCTATATCACAATGACTCCCAAGTTTGTATCTCCACCCAGACCTCCTGAACTTCAAACCGGTTCCTTGATGTCCACAGTTGGATATCTAAGAGCACTGTAACAAATTTGAAAGAATAGAAGTTATGCACTGTCTGCTTTTAGACCACAGTAGAATTAAACTAGAAATAAATAGCAGAAAGATAACTGGAAAATTCCCAAATAGTGGAAATTAAGCAACACACCTCTAAGTAACTGTGGGTGATAACAAAAATCTCAAGAGAAATTAAAAATAAACAAAAATGAAATTAACTAAGTGAACATGAAAACACACTTATCAGAATTTGTGGGCGGCAGCAAAAGCAGTGCTTAGAGGGAAATGTGTAGCATTGAATGTACGAGTCAGAAATAAGGAAAGATCCACGCCAGTCTCTGAGCCCCCACCTCAGGAGCTAAACAGGAAGAGCAAATTAAATGCAAAGAAGCAGCAGAATAGATACAATAAACTCAGAGCAGAAACCTATGAAATTGAAAACCGGAAATTAATAAAGGAAATCAATGAAATCAAAAGTGGGGTCTTTGAAATAACAAAATCAGTAAGCCTCTAGCCAGACTAAGAAAAAAGGAGAGAAGACACAAATTACTCATGTCAGAAATGAAAGAGGGAACATCATTACAGACTGCATGGGCATTAAAAGAGTAATAAAGAAATAGAATGAGCAACTCCATGCCCCCAGATTTGATAACCTAGATGAAAGATACAATCTGCCACAACTCACACAAGAAGAAATAAACAATCTGAATAGGCTTAAAGCTATTACAGAAGTTAAATCAATGAATATTGATTTTTTAAATAGAAAGCACCAGGCCCAGATGGGTTCACTGGTGAGTTCTACAAAACATTTATTTCAGCAGAGCTAAGGACAATATTATGTTATACTTGTTACTTAGCCAAATAAAGTCATGTCTTTTAAATATAGAATAATCAATCTCGATAGATAATTACAGTGAATTCAAAATAAAAATGGATAAACTTACTGTACTGTATTTCAAAAAAGGATCAAAAATTAAAATGTCTTATTTAATTTTGCTCCTATATAAGTTTGCTTCCTCATCAAGACATTGTAACTGTTGTCGTAATTCAGGCTTCAATGATCAGTATATTTTTTATTAAGCATAGAATCAAAACATTTCATGTGGTCAAACTTATGCAAGGTAAACTTTCTGGGTTGAAAGCAGGGTCAAAATGGAGGAATAAAAATTGGGAGACCACATTGGCACCTGCTCATTTTAAATGTGCAAGGATGATACCCAGATAAATTAATCCTACGATTACATTTTAAGTGATTGTGTTAGTTAGGTTGTGCTGAGGTACCACATAAATCCCTACATCTTAGTGACTTAACACTGTCTCATTTTGCCCACATAACTGTGTAGAGTGGGTGGGTGTTCGGGTTTGGGAAGCAGCGGTCCTCTGTGTATTATTCTGTTACCCAGATTCTTCCATCCTGTGCCTCATCATCTTCGAAAACCCTTGCCATCTACATCCAGTCAGCAGAAGGGGAGAGTGGCCTCATCTTGTATGCCATAGGGGGAAGAATAGAGTTCAGGGTGTCTCCCAGCCACAAAGAAGCCACAGTCCCATTAGTCTCAGTATAGCCAGTGTCAAGTCTAGTTAGGGTGAATGTTTAACTTCAAAGAGTTTTAACCTCAAAACCAAAGAGAGACCCATCTGTGATTCACATACTGGGCAAAAGCTGGACTCAAATGAGACTTTGAAATGTTTGCTCTGTGTCCCCAGTTCATTGTCATTGAGTTCTGCGTGTTCATGTATGTGAGAGAGAAGCTGGATGTGTTTGAAGGGGAGCTGGAGAGCTACATCGCCTCCGTGAACCAGACCGGGACCCTGGCCCCGGTCGTCCTGCAGGTGAAGGAGCTGATGAACGTCTCCAAAGGTAAACCCACCCTTGCACATAGTTGCTGTTTAATTGCAGGCAGGTTGCCACCCCCCAAAATTGGCAAATAGAAGTTCAGTGAAGGTTTACAAGGATGGAAGCTACTACAATGTGCATATGCCATAATTTTCTCTTCCCATTAGTCACAGGATTGAAAATATTAATACCAAAGGACAGGATTGTATAGGAAATAAAGTATTTCCAGGGTGTGTGTGGCTAAAATGAAACAGAAATATATAAGCAAAACTGCATTTACACAAGAAATGTGTTAAAGGAAGTGTGATATATTTTTCCCAGCCCTTTCTGATGTGTGTTTCTGTGTTCAGAAAATACTGTTTCTGGCTCATCTTCAGAGGCCCCTCCTGTCACCTCTTCTGTTTCAGGAGTCTGGGTGGCTACCATCCTGCCGGCCTCCCTCACGTGTGTGAGCTATCTTTTCCACATCTTGGCTTGTTACAGGTAAAGGGCTTGGGGAGTCATCTGTGCGCTGTCACCAGGAAAGCATCTAACAATTTTCTGAGAATTCCCAAATAGTGCCAGCAGGGCCTACACCAGAGCACGCAGGGTCCAGGGACAGCCTCATCTGTTGTCAGTAAACAACACACACACACACAAACACATAAACAAACAACTATGGACTTGAGCTTCTACCTAATCTGGACATGGTGTAGGATCTTTAGATTTTCACTACAACCCTGAGGAGTGCTCTCAACTCCCACATTCATAGTCCAGAAAGCTCAGACTCAACAAAATAACTTGCCCGCACAATTAGCCACTGACCACGCCTTGGACCCCGGACCCTGGCATTTCTTTTACCCTCTGGCCTCTCTGCTGGCTGTCTGATCTGCTCTCCAGGCCGCACCGCACTGGGCCATCAGCAGATGAATGCAGCTCGCGGGCACACTGACGGGACCAGGTGCCTGAATCTCAGGAACAGCAGTCAGTGCTGTTCAATTCATAGTGAGCATATATTTTTTAAAAATTTCCTTCCTTCCTTCCTTCCTTCCTTCCTTCCTTCCTTCCTTCCTTCCTTCCTTCCTTCCTTCCTTCCTTTATAGAGGGGAAGAGAGGGAGAAAGAGAGGGAGAGAAATGTTGATGTGAAAAAGAAATATCAATCAGTTGCCTCTTGTACATGTTCCGACCAGGGCCTGAACCCACAACCCAGGCATGTGCCCTGACCAGGAATTGAACTGGCAACCTTTCGCTTTGCAGAATGACACCTAAGCAACTGAGCCACACCAGCTAGGTTCATAGGGAACATTTGCATGCAGACAGAAGTTGAATTTTAGGTATCGTGCTCCACTCTCTGTCTCTCTGCCTTCGCATTTACCCCTTGTGGTCTCTCTGTCTTGGCCTCTCACCATGCTCACTGACTCGAAGCTCAGGGCCAATCTCCCACCACCCCCAGAACACCCTGCTTTTGCATGCTCACCATCTGGCTGCTCGCAGGGTGAGTTCCTTGCCAGTGGCATGCAAGAGAAAGACTCTCCTGGCACGAAGAGGCCCCAGCTCTCCATGCCCACCCTGCCTTGCTCCCTCTCTTCACATTTGTCTCCCTGGACACTGTGGGTGGGCTGGACACTGAGACTGTCCCCTGCCCTGTCCGATGAAGGGAGATGACTGCTCCTTTCTTGGTTAGCCTGCAAGTGGCTGGGAGATTTTCACTGAGGCATTTGACCACACAAGTAGGGACAACTGCTGTGCAGAGCAGGCTGCATGGATATGGGCGGAGGGCAGCTGAAGGCACTGGGAAGACAAGTGCCCTGTGCTGGGGAGGCCTCATCCCTGTCCAGGCTGGCTCCTCCCACCCACACCTGTCACCCAGGTGTGGTGATCCCTGCCTGCCTCCTTTAGGGAACAAGGGTGTAGAGGAGACAATGGGTGAGAAAGCACCCTACAAACCGGGCAGCACTAGCACCGTGCCAGTGTTTTCATTTTCTTTAGAATTATTCCAACTTACATACAAGCTCTTTTTCTAAAAATGGTACAAAAAATATTTCATGTAAAGCAAGTCTTCCATTCAGAGCCCAATGGTTGCCCCTGAGCCAAACACGGTTATTCGTGTTTCTGAGCGTCCTTCCAGAACGTCCTGTGCTGATGTATGGGTGTGTGTCTGTGCCCCTGGTTGCACACGCTGCTCCGGCACTGCAAACCGAAACCACAGTGAAAGCCTCAGGTGCGACCTTTGATGTTCTAGTAGACACTGTTAAACAGGGGAAAAGGGAGGTGAGGATAATTTAATAATATAGTTACCCTAACATGACCCACATACCATCACTTCCACATGTGATAAATATATAAACTATTAATGAGATATTTCTACTCTTTATTTCATACCAAGTCTTCCCAATTCAATGGTCATGAAATTACAAAACAGCTGGGGAAATGCTGGAGATAGAATGTTGAGAAAGAAGCTGGGCCCAGGTGTGAATTTGGACTGTGAACTTGACCACGCCAACCTAATCTTTACACAAAGGTTCAGGCCAAGAGTAGCAGGGGGAAGCACGAAGTGATTCCTTGGGTGCTGGCATCGTGAGGGGCCATGCCCCCTTTTTCACTTCCTTTTATGTTGTTCTAAGGTGGGGATATCATTAAAAATGAATTTCTGTTATCTGTTTTAAAGTATTATTACATAAATAAGTTCTATTCACTGTAGAAAAAATTAGAGCAAAATGAAGAAAATAAAAGCCATGTACATAGCCTCAAATATCACAGTCACCATTAAGACTAGGTAACTATATATTATTTTTATAAAATGTATTAAGTTTAAGATTTTTTTAGATTTTATTTGTTTATTTTTAGAGAAAGAGGAAGGGAAGGAGAAAGAGAGGGAGAGAAACATCAATATGTGGTTGCCTCTCCCATGTCCCTGGCCTGCAATCCAGGCATGTGCCCTGAGTGGGAATTGAACCAGCCACCCTTTGCTCCCTAGTCCAGTGCTCAATCCATTGAGCCACACCAGCCAGGGCAAGTTTAAGATTTTTAAGGCTAATCGGAGCCATCCCATGAGCCGTGACCAATGCCAGGGGCTGAGCTGCCCGCTCTCTCCCCCCCAGGCCCTCCCACATGTATCCACTGAGCTCCACGTGCATGCGGAGCCATGGTTATGAACATTGCTGATTTCCCCTCTTTTTTCTAGAAAACACATGAAGAGGTTGTGGGCAGGAAATAAACACTTTCTCCCTCTGAAGTTCCATAACCCTTCCTCATCAGGGAGTGTGGTAAGTCCCGGACACCTGTCTCTGCTCTGAGACTCAGTGGCTTACCAGCGCCTGCTCTCTGGCACCTCAGACGGGCAGTGTGATGGGGAAGAACCCCGACTGGCAGTCCAGAGTCCTCAGCTCTGGGATGCTCGGCTGCTGGGTGACTCGGGACAGCCACTCTCCTCATGTAGCCCTTGGTCGGTTTCCTCACCTGTAAAATGAGGACAGTCACCTGCCACAGTGGGTTGAATCTCTAACGAGACAGGGATGCAGGACAGGTGAGTCAGAGGTAATCAAGGTTCCCCCCCCCCCCCGGGGCCCTTTTTCTTTTTGAATCACAGGTGGCCATTGCAAGGTACTCTGGCTGGCAGATAGCCTACATTCTGTGGGGTAAGCGCCTTTACAAGGCCCACTCGATTCAGCGCACACCACCGGGGCCGCTGCGGAGTGCTGGTGTGGGTGGGCAGAGACGCAGGACAGGCGGGGGTGGCCCCAGCTCCTGCCTCTTAGGGACCTTCAGGAAGGAGGGAGAATCACACACTCATACAGATGGTCATCACCACCTGTCCTGAACCCACAGGGTGGACGTGCCAAGGGCACTGGTGACCCAGAGGAGGAAGTGACCATCCACACCCAGGGCAGGGATGGAATACAGTCTAGTGGAGTTGGCATTCAAACCACACCTGGCAGGGTGAGGAGAAGGTCAGCAGGAATAAAAGTGAGGGCTCACCAGGCAGAAGAAGCAGCATAAACAGAAGTGCCAGCACCTTTGCTGGGAGGAGGATAGGTTGGGACTCCAGACAGGGACGTGGGTGACTGGATCACGAAGGGCCTTGAGTGACTGGCAGCTTCCTTGGCCTACAGGCTACCTCATTATCCACGTGGTGCAGAGTCTATTGGGCATGGTGGTCATGTACAGCCTGGTGTTGCCCATCATCCACAACCGGGGCCTGGAGGTGCTCCACGGACTGGGCATCGGGATGTAAGTGCTCGGTGGGCTTCCTGCCGTTGCCCAGGGCCTGGAGCGGTGGGCCCTCACAGCTGCTCTTCAGAATGCCCCTCTGCTAAGCTCTCACCAATCCCTGGACCCACGCTCTTAGCTCCAATCTAAACTTGGACCAAGAGAGCAACTCATTGCAATAGGAACCTTACAATTTACAAAATATTTCCACTCTCATTGTTCAGCGGGGTCCTCACATTTGTGTCTGTACTAGATGCACGTAAGTCCATTTTGTAGCTGGGAAGGTTGAGGGTTGGGGAGGTGAAGTAAGAAGACAGTCTAGTGGAAGGAGAGAGGGGACCTGAGCTTAGGCTGTAGATCAGCTGTATGACTTGGGTAAGTTGCTTCTCTGCGCCTCCATTTACCCACATGGAAGATAAAAGTGAATGCTGACGTTCAGAATTCACTGTGTGCCCTTTCCTGTAAGAACTATTTGAGGTCAGGACTTATATTAGCTCCCTCTTTTTCAGACGAGGAAACGGGATCACAGAGATGCAAAGCAACTTGTCCAAGGACGGGGGAGAGGCAGGACTGGGAGCCAGGCAATCTGCACCCAGAGGCCTCGTTTAACCACTGCTTCACACTGCCACTCAGGGGGTGCAAATACAGGCTGTGGTGCTCTCCAGAGACCTCCCTGCCCCGTGCTTCTTGCTTCCATGTTCACCTGGAGACACCTGAGAGTCTGGCGCAGGCCTGCCCGGTCAACCCACTCTTCACGTGGCCTTCATGAGTTCTTTTAAAACCCCACTCCTTTCTTTGAAACCTCTCATCCCAATTGCTTCCCCTGTATTCTGGTGTTCTGGTCTACAGCTAGAAGACCCGACCTTGTGGCTTTGAGAAAGTTCCCTCCCCTTTGAGAGCCAGTTTTCTCGTCTGCACACCGGGCGTGCAAAGGCTCGGTAGGCCTGTCGCAGGGAGCTCATTGCTACTGTTGGCCTGGTAGCCCATCGGCATCTCACTCCTCTTCGTCACTGGGTGCTTGAGAGGGGCTTGAGAGGAGTGGACAAGGCCCCCTTAGCAGTGTCTCCCCATGTGTTTCAGCCTCACCATCTCCATCGTCCTGGGTCTCATGATCGTGCAGGTGTGGATCGCCTCCAGCTTCTTCCTCCAACCCAGGATGGGTGCAGCCGACAAGCAGAAGCCCTTGGCGCTCAACAACAGGTGAGGGCAGAGGAGCGGACGGCGAATGTAGGACTTCGGCCTCAGCAATCTCTCCTTTCCTCTTCACCGCCGGCAGGTGCCTGGGTGGACTCTACACTCAGAGGGGGGCGGGCAGTGGTTGAGGAGTGGGCTCTGGGGACAGACTCCCTGGCTCCACCCCTTATGAGCTTCCTTATCTTGTGTGACTATAAATATCTATGAATGTCAGTTTCCTCATTTTACATATAATCGTGCCCACCTCAAGGAGGTGTCCTGACAATGAAAGCTATTCAAATATCAATTTGGAACAATGGCACCTGGCCTGTGGCAGTCATTTCCAACGCACTTGCTCAGCCATGCACTGATGGGGAAACAACAGAGGCCCTAAGGATAAAGAGTTGTCCCTGCAGGACCCACCTGTGAGACGCTCATGGTCCACGAGAGCCGACAGACATGGACATAGGGGGACAGGAGATGACAGAGCATGCGAAAGGATCACAAGAGAAACTTGAGTGACAGAGGAGAGGCAGAGCAGAGCAGAGGCAGAGGCAGGAGTGGTTCACTCCCTGTAGGTGGGATGTTGAGCTGAAGTCAGTGAGACAGTGGGATTCCCACAGGTAGAGCTGAGGTGAGGGTGTGGCTGGCATCACCCACTGCACAGGTGAAGGCAGGAAGCCATAAAAGGGCAGGACGTGTAAGGAGAACAGTAAGAATCAAATACAGTGACCAGGAAGTGGCCTTAGATGGTGAAGGCAGGGAGGGGGCACAAAGCACCCATGCCAGAAAGGCCCCCTTCGAAGAGGGCCCAGAAATTCTCTGCGCAGAGTTTGGGTTGTATCCCATAGGCAGGGGGAAACCACACGGTCAAGCGGTCATTTGGGAAATCTCATCTGGAGGCCTTGGAGCAGTTCCAGCTGGGGGCAGGTCCTCGTTACGACAGATAGTGGGAAAGCCACAACCTCTGCTGTAACCACAGAACCAGCTGTGGCCACAGGAGATCTCTCATCACTCAGGAAATCTCAAAACCCACAGATCCCATCAAACACGACAGTCGCTACTATTGTTCACCCCGCACTGTGACCAGTGTTCTGGAGGCTCCTGAGCCTGTCTGCCTTGGCTGCGTTCTCACACTGAAAGGCCCCTCCACCCACTTCCGTTGCAGGAAGGCATTCCACAACTTCAACTACTTTCTGTTCTTCTACAACGTGCTGCTGGGTCTGGGCGCCTGCCTCTCCAGGCTGCTCATCAGCTGCATCCTGGGCACGTGGCTGATCGCCCGCATTGATAGGACCATCATGCAGCATGGCTACGAGGGAGCAGACATGGGTGAGTGGCCGGCCCCCGATGGCCACGCATCTGGGGAGGGCTGGCCTCCACCTGTGTAAAAGCTGCCGGAAGTTGTGCACCAGAGGCTTAGACAGAGTTCACTCTTCGCTTCTGCATAGAGCTTATCTTCCAGGGAGGCTATAAAGCTGAGTAGGAACACACACACACACACACACACACGCTGAGCTCGACAGTCGGAAGGGAATTCAGGCTGTTGAGCACCTGCTGTTTGGCAGACCCTGGCGGTGTGATGGCAGGCAGTAAGAGGCGGCACAATTCCACCTAAATGCTTAGGAGGGGGGTTATGAACACACAGCCCTCACAGTTTTGAGAAGGAGCACATCTCAGCATTACTGGTGCTGTTAGTTGGAAACTTTGTCTTAGGTAAGACAATGGTCTGTTCAATTGAAATACTCCAAAATCAAAGCCATTTCTACAGAGCCGAAAGAGTTTGTGTTCTATTTCTGGCCCGTGTCCATCCCTTTACCCACCCGTTCATCAAAGGAGCGCCTCTGAGCTTCAAGCTCCACAGAAGATGGATGGATTAGAATGTGACCTGTAAGGACCCTGCCAGGTCTTTACAGCTAATTGTCCGGATTCTCAGCAAACACCCGGGCACCGTTTACTGACAGAGGACACTGCAGCTGCGTCACAGAGAGTGCGCCCGGCTGCCCCGGGTGTGCTGCATGGCCTCGCTCGCCTTCTGGGTTCCAGGGTTCGGCGCCTGGGTCGGCATGCTCTATGTGGACCACTGCCACACCAACCCCGTGCTCGTCAGTTTCTGCCACATCCTGATCACCGGCCACAGGGAGAGGAAGCTACAGCAGGCCATCCAAAACGGTCACCTAAATCAGTCAGCAGGTAGGTCTCCTCTCGGAGCCTTCCCCGTGGTTGGGCACCAGGAAATGAGTACCCTGAGGGTCCCTGGGATCCCTGCGGTGTCCCCGGTTCCCCCTCCCCTGCCTCCCTGCCTCCACAGTCCTTGCCTGGGGAATCTACCCAGGAGATCAGGAAGGTAAGCACCCTGCCAGCCTGGCTAGGGGACCCCTGAGGCCCTATCCTCATCCTTCTAACTGGCTTCTCTCTTGTTCCCCCAAATGAGCTTTAGTTCTCCTGTCTGAGTCCTCCGTTCCCCATTTGTTCGAGACCCCACGCCTATCCCAGCCTTCAGCCAGCCAGGTGCCTTCCAAGGGGGCACTCAGTTGTATGTACCACAGCTCTCCCGGCCACCAACTCCTGACTCCTCGGGGCTCTATACTGTCTACTTCCGGCCTTCCCACCCATATTCCTCGGCTCTGCCTTCTGCCGGGAAGCCCCCAGTTAGTCGTGTCTTGCCAGCACTGATCTGGACTGTGTTCATCACAGCTCCCAACTCTTCAGATACCCAGCTCTGTGAGGCAGACACATCCCTCCACCACCCTCGTGTCCCTAGGAGACCTGGTCCAGCTCCTTCCCCTGCTTTTACCCCACACCTCACAGCTCCAGGGCAGTGTTCCTTACAGCCTCTGAGACGGACAGAGACAGCGGGCCCCTCCCCTTTTTCCCCGGCTCTGATTCTCTCCTAGGTCCCCGCGTCTCAGCTAGGTCCAGGACAAGGTGGCTCCTGCTGCAGACCCTGATCCACAACCCCACACTGGTCATGCTCAGAAAATCAAAACCGGGTCATGGCTCCCGAGAGTTCACCCAGATTCTGCTGACATGCTCGGAGTGCTGACACTGACCTCCAACACTGCCCTGAGGCCGTTCCAGGATGGCCGCCCCGAGAGGAGGCCCAGGCTGCGCTGCAGCTGCCCCCAAGTGTGGTAGGATGCACAGCTGTTGTCCGAGTAGACGGCGCACTGCATCGCTGCTCAGGAGACGGTACCTGGGCTGAGCAATGACGTCTCAGGTCTAAGTCACTCCCTGGTAAAAAGACCAAGCACTAAAGAGAATCTCTGTCACACCAGCTGTACCCGGTAGTGGTTTCTGCTCTGCATGGGTAGGAGGCAGCCATGGTGACAAGCACAGGGCAGAACTTTGTGTCACTGGAGAAAGTGGTAGCATTTCTGTATCAGGAGAGGTTAGCCCTCTGACACAGGTTTTTCTCTGGAAGGAGGTATGTCCCTATTTCAACAGGGTCTGATGGCTTCCTCCTTCCCAGGCACTGTGGTGGCAAGAAAGAAGCAAATCGGTGATCCAGCCTCTGGCTGGTAGGGGGAGCTGGCAAACCCTGGCCACTGGGATGAGAAACGGATCGGAACCAGCCTGGGTCATGGTCACAAAAAAAGATGTACATGTTCTCTGTGGCAGAGGGCAGGGGAGTGTCTCCAGGAAAGCTGCCTGTCCGAGACAGGTGCGCAAAGGCATGGGAGCAAGAAAGGCCCAGGCATGTTTGAGGAGGGGGAGCCCTCTGGTGTCTGCAGCACAGGGCATGGGGGGCTGGCCCAGACACCAGGTGGCCCAAGGTGGCCCAGACGCCAGGCTGGGGAGCCTGGACGTTTGTCTTTGTGCAGAGGGCCCAGTACTCACCCAGATGCTTCACACCCAGGCATACGATCTCTGATGGCTTGGGATCTGTGTAAAGTCTGGCCACTCAAAGTCACTCATGAAGCCTGTGCAAGTGCCAGGAGGGCCCTCCGGTGGGGTGAGGGAAGTCCCTGTCCACCTCACAGGGCCATCACATTTCAGTCGCCCTCGTGGAGCGCCTATGGCGAACCCAGCCCCATGTTTGCCAGATTTGTCTCTCAATCTCTGTGACTGAGCTTGTCAGTCTGCTTGTAGGAACTGAGAAAACTGCACTCAGGGTGTTGGGATCCCCACGCCACCTCTTCCTAGCTGTGTGACATTGGCTAGATGACTTTGCCTCTCTGTGCTTCCTTTCTTTCTCATGTAAAAAGGGGTAACACCTACAATACCCACAATTTTGAGGATAAAATGCATTAATACATACAAACACTCCTAAGCTAGGGCCCGATATATCCTAAACTTGCAATAAATGTTAGTTATTGTTATCTATGATGTCACACTTTGTGGGGATCTGATCAATGCACGGCCAGCTCACTATGCTCAGCTCCCTGAAGAAAGGGGCTGCAGTGGTCTCCCCTGAGGTCGTTGTCTAGCAGTTGGCTGCTGATTCTCCTCTGGATCTACACCCACCAGCCCTGTTAGCTTTTAGACCTATTTGTAGACTTGGCCCAGAAGTCATTTTAGCCAGCAAGGGAGACTGGGGGTGGGGGCTAGCAGTCTTTCCATGGCCAGGTGTATAGACTCTTGCCCCAGCAAAGGAGAATTCATTTGCCATCCGTCAGGTCCCAGCCAGGGAGGAGTGGCCATGATGTCCCTGACAGAGGGGGTGGGAGCCTCTAGGGAACTCTGTCTTCCAGAGAATTGTACAAGGAAGCGCAGGGGTGCCAGGTATCCTGGCTCCCAGACAGCGTGAACATTTATGGAACGAGGCCCTGCTGGAGCCTTCAAAGGTGCATCACAAGTGGTCCCCCAGACATGAAATAAGCAGGAAGAGGAATTCAGAGATCATGGGCAAGGGTCCCAGAAGGGTTTAGAAGGGTTCAAGCCTAGGTGAAGGCTGATCGTAGGTTCCCAGGGGGGACTCAGGATAGAGAGTCCTGCCTGCCCTCAGACCGTTTACAAATCTTCCTCTGGCCTCGTCCTTCCCATGTGCAATGTTTCATCTCTCTACATGCACCCCGCCCCTACTTAGTATTGGTGCAATTCCAGAGGGCCAACTAGAAAACTACACCTTCCTAATATTTGGCCAAAAGAAACCTCAACAAGAGAAGCAGAACATGCTCCCACTTCCCTAAAAGCTGCAGAAAGGAGGCCACTCTCCTGGGGCAGGAAATGGTTAATTTTAAAGATGCCCAAATGTCAGGGTTGTTGCTGTGCCTGTCAAGTCCCTCCAGCCTCTGAATTTCAGGCCTTCTGGGGGCTGTGTCTGCTCCTTGTCCAGGTTCGCGATAATGACATGCATGTGTCCTCTGAGGAAGGGGGACTTGTGGGACTCCACAGCCAGGGAAAGGGCTGGCCCCTCTCCCTTCTTCCACATATAATAAGCTGATGAGCCTGCGAGATATTTTAGTTCAAGGGGGAATATGAGAGTCTGCATCTCGTTTAAATTAGCCCAGAAGTGAAAGCACCAAATCTCAACTCAGGCTGTAAAAGAAAATGGATTTTAATAATATTCAAATCTAGCATTTACTATTTTCAGCAAATAGATATTGTCCCTCCCTAGGAAGTAGAGAGGCCTTGGGGTAAAGCAGCCAGGGAGATGGGGTGGGGTCACCCCTCTTCTGGCCTTCATGGAAACTCCAGGAAAAGGCTCCTCTTTCACCCCAGAGTGGGAGGAGCTGGTCCAGTGTACCCTGAGTGCCTCATGTTTGAGGCACTGCTGAAGAAGGGGGCACCCTTGAGCTGGCCTTAGGGGTACAAAATAGCCCCAATCTTAAGAGTGTGATCTGGGCTCTGTGTTGGGGGCCTGGTGGCTGGACAGAAGAGAGGGGTTACCTTGGGAGGCCTCCCCCAGGATTATGGCCACCTCTCACCACCCACCCCATTGCACTTGGATCCAGGCACTGTGCTGAGTGCTTGGTCAGTCAATGTGCCATTTGTCCCTGCATCACCAGTTTCACAGGAGAAAACTGAGTCCTAGAAAGCAGAGGGGAATCACCTCCGGCACAGGATTGGTCAATGGTGGAGCTGGGCTCTGACTCTCCAAAATCACATTTGGCCCAAAGCTTAATGGAGCCCTGAGGATTCAGCCACTGCCAGCCTGGACACTTGCCCTTGAGCTCGATGATGGCCAGTTCTTGGCCTTGAGTGTTCTGTTGGCCAATCAGGACTGGGGCTCCAGCCGGCAAGGTAGGTTCTAGTTATTGTACCTGTGAACCTACCAGGAGCCACACCTCACGTGTTGCTCCAGGTGCCTGCACAGTGGCAGGAGACTGGGGGCCTCAGGGGTAGCCATGCAGCAAGGTCTGATAAGGCAGCCACGGCTGCAGACTCTGGAGTCAGCCGCCAGGGAGACTCTGTACCTTCCCTCACTCAACTTCTGTCCAGCCTCACCTCGAATTCTGGCTGAGCTGCTCCACATCCTGGACAGAAGCCCCAAACTGCTCCTCAGGCTCAAGGTTATAATGATTTACAGCCCCCTGTGCAGCAGCAGGTAGGGCCTGGGTGGGGGATACTGCAGGGGCTTATGAGGGGTGAAGAGTGAGGCAGGGGGCCAGTCTGGGGGCCTCTGCACACAGGGGAACCCCCTGTCTCTCCAATTCCATCCAGGTCCTGACTGCTCTCAGAGATGGGTGTGAATAGCCCCTCCCTCAGCAAGTTGTCCTTGATGCCAGCCCCTACTTCTCTGTTATCGATCTCTCCCAATAAATGTGAGACTCGGGGGGTGCAGCAAGGAATGTCCTGCCCGGGGGCATCTCTGATGTCTACTCCCCTACCCTCGCCCCCACTGAGTGCCACAGCCTGCTGTTCTCCTTATTTCTTTTCTGGTGGTTGATCTGGTTCCCCTGGGAGGCAGACAGCCTAAGTCCCTCAGAAAGAGCCCCTTAACTAGCCTAGCCCATAACTAGTGCCTCTTCACCCTTTCTCATGTTGCACTACCACCAGAGCCCTTGAGGGGGCAGGGCACACACAGAAAACAGGTCTGGGACCTAAGCCAGACTCCTCTGCTCCAGACTCGGGGCAGGGGACCGGGAGCTGAAGATCAGGGACCTCCTAGCCCTCCCTCTCTGATGACAGATGGGGAGACTGCAGCCTCAGACAGGAAGGGACCAGTCAGCCACTTACCTGCTGCCTGACTCAGAGGAACCTGACATCTCTCCCTTCCACAGGCACCGACAAAACCCCTGGACCTTTGTACCCAGGCAGCTCTGCTGCTTCACCAGCCTGGGGAACTGGGGTGGGTATCCTATGGGGAACCTCCATTCACTGGTCCCAAGATGGGCATGACACCCCAGCTCACAGGGGCGGCTGAGAGGCTCTCCTGAGAGGTTTACCAAGTGCTGAGAACTCAGGGCTCAGTACAGGGGGCGGGTGTGGGGGAGGGGCTCTCTCCTTCCTAGTCTCATGGTCCTGGTGCTGCTCTCCTGCCCTCAGACTCACCTCCAGATAATCCTCCATCACAGTGTCCACCATCACCGGGTCAGTGAGCAACGTGCCCAGGAAGGGGCCACCCTGTGCCATTGGGGTGGGGATGGTGGTGAACCCCAACTCTCAGGTGCCATCCCCCAACTGTTACAGAACAAACAATGCAGGGGGCCTGGGACGATATACGATTACTGAAAGAGACCCCCAGGTCCGTTATGTTCACCGTCTATAGGAAAGATGTCTCTCAATGCCAGAGATTTGTGAAAAGGAAAGGAAATGTTTATTTAGTGCTATACAAACTTAAAGTAGTGACATAATGTCTTTATCAAAATCTTAAAGTCCCTTAAAACACCCACAAGTGCACACAGTCCTTCCTTCCCCTTTGCCCAGTCTGGGGTACCGTATCTCAGGAAAGGAAATAGAAGTCCATGGCTCAGGCAGCCACCGGTTCTTCCCAGCAATCCCTCTCGACTAGGAGGCCTCCCTCGGTTCTCGGCACCCTCAGCTGTGTCGCCGGAATCTCTGCTAAAGCTGGGTGGTGGTTCCCCCTACTACTGCTGCGGGGGTCCCCACTCTGGCAAAGTTGCGTGGTCCTCTCTCCACTGCTCCAGCCACATGGTCCTCTCTCCCCCAGGACCACGGGAGTCTCCACTCAGCCAAAACCGCATGGTTCTCTCTTCTATGGCTGCCCTGTCTGGGTTTAAATCCCTGCACCAATCTTCCTCTGCAGCCCCATTTCCGACTCCTTCCACACTGACCCACACTTGTCCTCAATCTGCTGTCCTTTCCAGCTTTTCTGGTCGCCATCATGGGACTGGGCAAGTGTCACCCCATGTCATGGAGCCAATCTTCTCCGAGCTCCCACGCAGGCGGTGTAACTCAGGGGACCTGCCCCCCCAGTCACATCTTGGGGGGAATCCCTTTCCATCCCCCCGGGCCCAGAGCATGACCATAGCTATTTAGCATATCCAAGCGACCAGCCCAAGGTTATAGGTATGTTAAATGACCATGCCATGGATTAGCTGCAAAGCTGCCCTGCATGTTCTTGCTCTGTGTGCCCCTTCCCCAACTCACACCTGTGGGGGGGAAGGGGTAAAAAAACATCTTAGAATCTCCTGGACACCTTGAGTTCTGGACCCCATTTCAAATGTCCATTTGGGGTCCCACCTCTTGGCTGCACCCTGTAACACAACCTCCCCTGAAAACTCACACTCAGCCTCCTGGCCCACACCAGCATTCCCCTGTGGAGCAGCCTAGGACCCTTAGCAGCCTCCCCTTAATTCTTCCTCCCTTCCCCCTCCAGTAACACCAGGCTGCTCCTAATCACCACCCAGGGCCTGCTTTTGGCAATCACAGGATTTGTGGTTCCAAGGATTTGGGGTTGCTCCCTACGGCAAACCAAGCCTGCATCCAGCTCTCCCGGGCCCCCTGCTGGTCACTTCTAAGGGAGGGTTCAGGCACTGTGGCAACAGGAGGCAGGGCTGCAGGAGGAAGGCCCCCCTCTTGGTTTGGAGGCCTCCGACTGGGAGAAAGGAGCCTCGCTCCTCTGACCCTGGAGGCCCTCCTCGACAGGCACACTCCTCTGGGTCGCTGCCTCTTCTGGGTTCTCTGGGGGATCATGTCCAGGACAGCAAACTCGGAAGGCTGCTCCTGCCAGGATCCAGGACAGTCGTGGAGGCCATACTCCACCCAGAACTGCTCATCTCAGATCCTGGACATCTGCCCCAAGCCACTTGGTACCAGTGCCATGCCATCCTCCAGCGCACTTCGATTCTGAAACAATCCTAGCTCGAATGCTCACCCAGCGAGTGGCCTTGGTCGGGCCTCCGGCCTGGCCTCCCTGAACCTGCTTCCCCCTCTGAAAGGTGTGAGAGTTTCCCCTGCCTCACAGGGTCTCCCAAGGGCTTAATGTCACACAACTGTCATCATTCTCCCTCACACCTCCAGGCAGAGTGGGGCACAAAGTTCCAGCACATTCCTTTGCTTCCTTGAACCTCGCCCCAACCCTGGGAGGCCTGCACCACAGGATCCTCACGCTGCATTTCCAGATGAGGAGCCAGAGGCCCACAGAGGGGCCGTGACTTTCCTAGAGGCCGCCTGAGAAGAGGCTGCCCCACCCTCCAGCCAGAGGCCCTGTCCCGGCCTTCTTGGCCCCACCACTGACCCAAGTGCTGTCCTCTGGGCTCTCAGTGTGTGTCTAGGCCCCCAGCGGGGCTGAGCCATGAATGGAAAGGGGTAGGAGTCTCAGGAGCCTGGTTGAGCCCCAGCGGGGGCTATGACCCCCCAGGCTGGGCCCAAGGCCATGCCAAAGGCTTCACCTCCTTGGGATGCTCCCCTGCCCCGCAGTCTTTCTTACCCACTCAGGAGGGGGACTCCAGAGGGGCCATCTCTGACCGACAGGGTAGGGAAGGACCAGGGCACAGAGTGGTAACACTTTATTTCCTCTTTTCCACCCAACTTCTGACTCCCATTCAGAAAGAGTCCTATTAAGAACCCCATCAGCTCCCCAGACTCTGCAAAGCCATCTCAAGAGCATGTCATTGCCAACGAGACACCCAGGCGAAAATCCTGTGATCGATCGCAGTGACTGCTATGGGGGCCGAGGGGGAGTCAAAGAATGTGCGTACAACTGTCCCTGGTCCAGCCACTGAGACCCAAGGCTAGCAGCCCATTTGCCCACCTGGCCAGTGGGACGCCCCTGCAGTACCCACCCCTGGTGCAGGCAGGTGCCCTTCCGCACGGAGGTGCTGCGAAGACAGGAGGAGTAGCAGAGGCATCGCTTCCTGAGGACGGGCCCCTGCTGAGGGCCATCCAAGCTGAATACAGGTTAGTAAGGCACACCTGCCCTTCAGGGGATACCTTCAACAGGTGCTCCGAACTCCTGCATTTGGCAGCAGCCAGCGCGCAAGCACCCCCAAAGAAAGGAGAAGCGACGGGGTGAGGAGGGTGACGTGGGGGGCTAGGCTGAGCGGATGGGCACTTGTCCCTGGGAGTGGACTGGAAGCACAGGCGGGTTTGAGTGTGCAGAGGCAGGCAGAGGAGCAGCATGAGGAAGGGTGGGGGCACAGAGGGAGAGCAAGGAGGGGGCTGGAGCAGGGACAGTCTGGGTGGGAGTCAGAGGGGGCTCCTCTGCGGTGGCCTAGGGGCTGGGGTTGGATTCCGTGGGGTCTGCAGAGCTGGGGAGGGCCTGTGAGCAGGACGGTGGGTAGGTCGGAGCTGTATTCAGGGGGTTAGGTGGCAGTGCTGAGCTGGGCGAATGGAACTCAAAGAATCATCCTAATTAGCCTTTTTCTTACAAATCCATTCAAGCCCTGAGGCTAGATGTTGAGCCCTGTAGCCTCTTCTAAACAGAAGAAGGGGTGATCTGTTTTAGAGATGCTTTCCTCTTCTCGCTTACAGCCAAGCACCGCTCTGTGCTACTTCCCAGCAGAGGCTGGCTTTCACCAAGGTGAAGAAGATGGGATGGATTTTCTTGATCATAGGCTCAGAGCTACATCTCCGGTTTCCCACTAGTTTTGAGAACATTTGGTGTGCTGCCCTGGGCCCTCCAGACAGCCTTGGGGTACCCCCTGTGGAGAGGAGAAACTGGCTTGGAGCGAAGGGGTTGGCTAAGAGTTTCGCTACTCCACTCCGGGTGCTGCCGTTACTAAGGGCAACCCCCTCCACCGGAAGGGAGGAAGTGAGGGCGGGGCCCGCGGAGCTGCCCCTCTGCGTTGCCTTGGAGACGCAGTGTGTCTTGTAGCCAGAGGCTGGGCAGGCCCTAGCTGAATTGAGTGTTGCTTTCTGAAATTGAGGTGAGGCTGCCCCCCTGGTCTCTGAGCCCCCCTCCACTTGGCTGGGCTCAGAAGGGGTGGATATCCAGGGCTTGCTCCCGGTCCTCGGTGGGCTGGGGGAGGGGTGGGTGGGATGAGACGTGAAAGGAGCCTGCTGGATCTTCCCAGCACACAGTAGGCGCCTAATGAGCATGGCTAGAGCCCTTCTGCTCCCTCCCTTAACCCCCTCCCTGTGTCCGCTGGAGTGGGGGGACCGTGTTCAACGCCGGGTGGGGGGTTCAAGGTCGGTTTGAAATCCCAGCTGACCCCTTGCCGGCGACGCCTTTTCCCAAAAGAGCTTGGGAGAGTAGAGCATGAAACAATAATCATTTCTTATTCTTAACCCCGAACCTCTGAGGTTTTCGTCCGGCGCGCCTGGGAGAGCCAGCTTTCCCTGCCATTCAGTCTTTGCCTGAAGTTTATCTTCCTGCCTCTTCGCCCCTCCCTTCTGTTTGTTTAAAAACGCTGAGGATGGGGAAGGTCCCACGAGTTCTCCAAGGCAGAGTGGTGGAGGTCCGTCCCGCCCCACCTGTGGGGTCAGTTCTTCCAGAGGCAACTAGCCCTCTCTCTCAACCTCCGGTCTTAACGAAAGCAAATCCCTCCAGTGATTCTGCGACCGCTGCTTCCTGGCAGGGACGTCCAGCCAGAGGCCAAGATGTCCACAGTGGGGAAGGTGACCCGGGTTCCCAGCGGGAAAGTCTACCAGCAGATCTTCGACGCCGAGGTAGACCTGTCCTTTTGTCGCCCCTCTTCCTGCTCTCCAAACTTCCCTCCGTTCCCCAAACTTTCCTCCCCTCCCCTCCGAACTTCCCTCCATCTGAATGAGTCTTCCTTGCCTGGGAATCTAATGAAACAAGGACTTGGAAAATACCTTTCATTTAAAAAATAACTTACTTGTTCTTAAAATGTAGGAATACAAAATTAGAATGTTTATTGTTGCAAATTAGAAAATTTAAATTAAAAGCTTTAACTTAGTCAGAAATAGCCAGAATTAACCTTGGGATGTTCTGGGTCTTTTTCCTATGCATGAAAGCATTCCTAATTTTTCTGTTCAAAACCTGGGTCTGATTCTGTCCTTGCGTTTTGAAACCTGCTTTTCCCCACTACAGTAAGTACCTCTGAGACCTTCCCCAGGTTGGGCCATTCACGTCCTTCATGACATTCAGTGGCTGCCTGGTCGACGTAGGACTTCCTGTCATGTATTCAAGGAACACCCTTTTGACAGCCACACAGGTGTTGGAATTCTCTTGTCATCTGTAAAAAACTACACAGACAAAATGGTATCTTAAAAGAAATACACAGACCGGAGCATGTCGCTTATTTAAAGGGGATCTGTGGGCCTGCTCTGAACCCTAGATAACGCTCTCTGTGGCAGCCTGGGAGGGGATGAACTGGTAGAGAGACCCAACCAGCGAATCGCTCACATGACCCTGCTCCCGGGAACGGCGCCCCGTCCTTGATGTCAGTCCATTTTCTGTGCGTTTCGGAGAGCTCTCCTCACCCCATCAGAATGTTCGGTTGCTTTTCTCTGCATTTGAAATTTGGACATCACACTGCATACTTTTTAAATAAGTTTTAATGTATGCTTTTCATTGATATGTTTTATGGTATATCATCAGCATTTTCCCATGTCACAAACTATTCTTTCTAAGTCTCGTTTTTAACAAATGCCTGATATTCCATTGAAAAGACCTATGATGTCCTCTCAACCAACCCACTATTATGGGGGACAGTTCCATTTTTCCAGGTCCTTGTGATGATACAAAACACTGGGGTGGACATCTTGGTCTTCATTAAAATCTCTTAAAAGATGTCTTCCTGGATGTGGCTGAATGGCTGTAATGGGGAGTGGAGAGCCCTCCTGTATGAGGTGTGGCCTGCAAAGCACCTTCCTGCTGGCGGGTTTCCACTTGACCTTCTGAGACCGCACACTCAGCCTGAGGGCCTTGGGGAGTCTGTGCGCTGACCACTCCCCCAACTGGATCAGGTGCAGCTGGTCCAGTCCCTGATGGCCTCCAGGAAGCGGAACGCAGAGCTGTCCATGCCCCCGAAGGACGGCAGCAAGCCCCTGATGAAGAAGGGGGATATTCCCGAAGGGGAAGTGATGTCTTCTCGGCAGCAGAAGTGGGTGCGCAGCCTGCCCAATGACTGGGTCACAGAAAACCCTGTCCTCTACAGGTAGGTGCTGCCATCCAGGCCGCACTGCCACACACGGGGGTGGGGGTGCGGGGGGCGGACATCAGAGCCTTCAAAACCCCGAAAAGAGCTCAAGATGAAAGCTAGGTGGGAATAAAGTCCCAGGGAGTTAGTAACACCTACTTTGGAGGGCAGTTTGCTTCTCCTTCCCTTCTCCCCGGGGGCCGGGCAGCAGGCACTGCGATCCCACCCCCTGGAATTTCAGGCCTCTACAGTAAATGAATAGCCGTTCGCACCAAGGATGGGAGGCCCCTGGCGCAGAGGATGGGGTGGTGGGGCAGGTGTCCAGAAAGCTCTCTGAGGAGGGGCCTCTGCCGAGGCGGGAGGATAAGGGAAAGGAAGCATGGGGCAAGGCTCTGAGGCAGGATGGCCGGGTCCACTCCAGAACGCTGAAGAAGCCAGCGGGCCTGGGAAGAGGGAGATGAGGCTAGGAGAGGCTTTCAGGCCACAGTCGGTATTTTGGACATTACTGAAGTGAGCAGCTGATTTGCATTTGTAAGGTTTTCAGGGTGCTGTGCGCAGAATCCGAGCTGCACTGAGGAGGCAGGGAGGGGGCCCGCAGCGGTCTGTGTTAGCTTGGTGGGGCTGTGAGAGGAAGAACAGGGCGACTTCGGGGATACTTGGGGGGCAGAGCCCTTGGACCAGGTGATGGACTGCATTGGAGGAGAGATGCCCTGTGGGTCCCAGGTCTCTGGCCTGAGCGCTTGGATGGGTGGCAGAGGTGCCATTTCCTGAGATGGAAACAGATGGAGTCGGAGCAGGGAGATCAGGAGTCCCTTCTGAACTTTCAAGTTCAGAAGCTGAACTTGAGATTCCTGAGCATGCCATTTTAGCTCTCTGAGCTCCGACTCCTCAAGTCGGAAAAAAGGAAAGAGAAAGCCAAGGTTTTATCTTCTTCATGGGATGTGTGGAGAATGCAGCAGAAGCTGGGCTTCCCTTCTGCCCTTCAAGATCTGCAAACCGTAAACCCTCTGGCCTGAGACTCTGGGACAGGAACTCAGTCCTTCTCTGCCAGCCATTGTTTTCCCTTTCACCCCCTTTGGAGCAGGGGTTGACCCAATGCTAGGTAAAGATCTCTGCTCTGATCTGACCCTCTGACCCTCAACTTTTCCCGGGGAAAGCGCCCCTAAGGCTTCTGACTCTCAGCACCCTTAACTACCTACAAATGGGCAAACCCACTGGGGACTCAAGTCCAGACTGGAGGTCAGCATTCTGCAGCCCCTGGGCTGATACCTGATGCCGAGATGCAGAGGCTCAGACAGCTGGGGCCTGTCCATGCTCCCCTCAGCCACCCCACCCCGGAGGTCGGCCTCCTGGCTGTGACTCTGGCTCCCCACAGCGATCCCAGGTCCCTGTCAGCTGACCTGTTCTCATCTAGGTCAGGGTCTACTAATATCTCCCTGTGGGTCTTGAGAGTACCCCTGCCCCCAGGGTTTAGCTTAAGACCACCCGTCATCCTGATAACCAAATCCAGCATCAGTCAGGAGGTCTTGCACCCACAGGACAGTGTTTTGGAAGGCACTTCTCGTGAAGGTCTCTGGCGTTGGGCTGTGCTGTGCTGGCTTCCTGAGACAGATAGACAAAGCCGCCTCTGCCCTAAACATGGACCCAGGGCACAGCCCCCATGGCCCGTGGCAGGAAGAGAGACGTGGTCATAACCTGTTAGACTGTGTCACCCTCCAAATAACTGGGGTCACTGACTCAGCACTGGCATCTCTCTAGGGTGCCTTGTTCCCTTTCTGAAAACGTAGCCAGTCAAACCCAGTCACCTTGTGTGTTCATTCCAGCAGGGTGGGTCCTCTGGGTGGGTAGAGAGTGGCTCAAGGGAAGGGGAGATCACCACCAGTGTAAACCAAGTCCCCAAGTCCCCTGGCAAGTGGTAGAGAAGCCAGAGCCATCAGCAGCTGCCAGAGTCAGGGCCCTGGGGCTCCTGTGAGGCCACCTTAGTCCAGAGGCCTTTGGTTGACAAGACCAAAAGACCCGCCTCCAGAGGGCCAGCCTGGGCCCTGTGCCCTGCAGCCCAGGCCCTGCAGTCTCCCTCACCGGGAGGCCTGTAGTGAGAGCTATGTGGGAAAGGCCCAGTAAGTGCTGCACCTGCGGGCGCCCTGAGGAACAGCAGGCATCTCTGAGAACTGGGGCACTGCTGCAGTACTTGCACGGTGGACGGTGTATTCAGGGATATCTATTTCTAAGTGAAGTCATGCTCTCCTACCCTGGTCCTCCCTGCTGAGATAGTTTGTCCTGGGATCCCAGCTCTCCCCTCCTTCACCCATTCCCCACGCACCACGGACTTAGGTGTTGCATGTGTGGGTCTGGGAGTCTCAGCTCTACTTCACACTGCGACTTCCCTAAGACCCTTCCCTGATCCTGGGCACAAGTCGCCCCCACCGCCTCATAGGATGGGCGGCTAAAGGAGCCAGTGAGGAACATGCTGAATGCTTAGCGTGGGTCTGGCTTTCCCGGGCAGGTCGCGCCCCTTCCGGTCTTCAGTCTCCACGTGTGGACAGTGGTTCCTGCCCACTGCTCATGTGTGGTTGGCAGGCAGATCAGAAGCAGACTGTGGTGGGCAGGCCCCAAACCCTCGTCCTGGGATGCCTGGCAGGCACTGGCAGCAGATGCCCAGGCAGGTTGTAGGGAGACTGGCCCAGCCTCGGGATACTCTGAAATCAGTGGGCCTGGGCTGTGGGCTGCGGGCTGCAGACAAAGTCCAGGGATCACCTGTAGACTCCCCAGTGTCAAGCTTCCCTAAGGGTGAGAGGGTTGGGGTTTTATTGCTCATATCTGCTCCTGCCTCAGGGAAAAGCAAATTACCAAGAAGGAAAAAACTCAAGAGAGCGAGAGTACCATCGCTGCCCTGGAAGTCCGGAGCCTCATGGACACCATCGGTGACCTCCCCTGTGCCCTGTCCCTGGGTGCTCTCCCCTGGGCCTTCTCCACTGCTCCCTCGCCCCTGGGCCGTCATCCCTGGGCCTTATTCCTTGGACCTTCCCGGGCTCTCTCCCCTAAGCCTTCTCCCCTGTTCTCTCTTTCCTGGGGGCTTTTCCCTGAGCCCTTTCCCCTGGACCCTCTCCCCGGGGTTCTCTCTCCGGGTCCCCTCTCCTGGGCACTCTCCCATGGCCTTTTCCCAGTGCAGGGAGCTGGCAGAGGGGGGAGTGACCGCCAGCACTCTAAATATTTTCTGATAAAAACAGTTCATAAAGGATGTTGCTGGCTTTACTGCGATTCCCCAACAGGATTTCTGAACCCACCTTTTCTTCCTTCATGCCACAATGTCCTAGTTGACTTTACCCCGTTATGGCAGCTTGTTTTCTTTATGATTGAACAAGTAATACGCACTCACTGTAGAAAAACAAAGGAAGGAGGTAGTCATGCCGTAAGAACTCCCCCTCCACAATTGCACCCACTCTCCTCTCCTCTCTAGAGTGCCCGCCCCCCACAAAATCACGCATGTGGCGTCCAGCTTCCTGCCTGGGTTCTGGGGACGGCAGAGCCCAGGGAGATGTCTGGTGCTAGAGCAGGGGGCGCGCATCCAAGTCCCTGCTCAGCCACCGAGGCCTTTGTTCTTTAACCGCCGCGCCCGAGGGTCCCCACTCACAAAACAAGACCAATGAGTAGTTGAGTTAGGACGATGCCTGGTACTCGTGAAGTGCTGGGCAGTTGTGCTTCTTCTTATTTGTGTGTGCATTGCCCTCTGTAAATCCTTTTAAAAAACAAATGGTCCCATTAAATACATACCATGTTGAGACTTGGTTATTTTAAAGCTTTATTCACTTTTAGAGAGAGGGAAGGGGGGAGGGCAACACCCATGTGTACGAGAGAGACATCCATCGGTTACCTCTTGCATGCCCCCAACCCGGGACCTGGCCCACAGCCAGGCGTGGGCCCTAACCCCAGGAATGGCACTGGTGACCTTTCAGTTTGTGGGATGACACCCAACCCACTGAGCCACACCAGTCAGGGCCCATTTTGGAACTTTTTGCCAGCATTTAACTGGATAGGCGAGACTTCATTTCCTGCAGTACTTATGGGTTATCTTAGTCTCTTCTCTCTTTTTCCGTAAGACTGACACCGCTGGCCGGACTTAGGAACCCGCCTCCTGAACCCGGGCACTTTCTGCCCTGCTGCCTTTTCCTGGGTGCTGTCCTCCAGCCTTGGGGCTCCGAGTGCAGCCTCAACACCTCTTTCATTCTCCTTCAGTTCCTGAGCGGGTCAGCACCGTCAGCCTTCAAGGAGACTACAAGAGGAAGGCCTTCGAGAGTGCTCTGGGGAGTTTTAAGGAGGAGATTGCCGAGATTGGGATGGTGAGAACCCTTGCTTTCGCTCTCCTTCTGTCCCCGGGACGTTCCGAAGGCAGGTTTGTCATGGCCCTGCCTGAGCTTTCCCCTAGCTGTCAGAGGTTCTCAGGGGCTCACCTTGCTGCCGACAGAACCGTCATCGCCATGTTTGAGTGGCTCGTTGCAAGTGCTCATTATAACACAGTGCTGTAATCAGGTTCTGTTAGTACTTCCATTGTACAGGGGAGCCAAGGGAGTCTTATCTGACCTGGCACGTAAGGGGCCAAGTGGGAACTGTACTCCAGGTCCGACGTCACAGCCCAGCCTTCAGTGTCTCTGCTTGGTCCCACGCATTAGGGGCCACATGGCCTGACCCTCCACTGACGTCCTGATGCTGCCTGGCCCTTAGGTGCTGCCCTCACTTGGCTCTCTGTTCCTCCTCAGAGACCTCATCCCTGGCCACACAGGTCCCAGAAGATTCCCTAAACAACACCCTTCTGGGCCCTTCTGGGTCCTCTCTGAGCCACAGATTGCGGTCACCACTTTCTTCCCGAGGCTTCTCTGGGTCATGTCGTTCCCCTAGAGCAGTGGAGCTGGCTCTGCACCCCAAGTATCGATACGGTGCTCCCCCAGGCAGCTCGTCACTCTCCTAACATGTCCCAACTGGACAGGAGCTCTGTCTCACCCATGAGCTCTGTGGCTTTGGTCGGCTGCGGCCACACGACCTAACTGAGCCTTAGTCTCTGCATGTGCAGTTAACTTGGAATTCCGTATCAGCCACTTCTTTAATGAACATTTGTTGAGCCCCAACCCTGGGCCTCGCCAAATGCCAGCACCCGCCTCACAGGCTGTGACGAGGACCCAGTGTGTCTGAGGACAAGGACTCGGCCCAGCACAGAGCAGAGTGCCTGGCACGTGGCATGTGCCCTGCGTCGCGGCTGCCCCTGAGCTCTAGCTGTGAGCTGATGGGTAAATCTTAACTCTCAGGTCTAGGGAATGATTATGATTTTTGAGACAGGACCACGGCTGACACTGCCGCATTAGGTGGGGAGGGGCTTCCTGCGGCCCTGGGCTGCGGATACCATCCCCTTTGTCCTCCTGGCCCACTCTAGGACATGGAGCCTCTGGTCCTGGAGCCCGGAGTGCTTCTTTTAAAGAAGCTGACTGGGTTCAAGGAGGACATCGACTGTCTCTTCAAAAAGATGGAAAACGACAACCTTGAAGACTACAATATCCAAGTAGGGGTCCCCTCGTGGGTCGGCCCGCCCCGCCCCGACCCCTCTCCTCCCCCACCCCTCTGCTCCCCCAGCCTGACCCAGACTCCACGGCGCAGACTCTGTTGGACCTGTGGGACCAGGTGGCCGAGAAGTTCCTGCTCCAGAAGCAGGGCATTAAGGAGCTGGACGAGACGCTCTACTCGGTCGAGTTCTCCCGGGTAGACAGAGTGAGTGGGCCTCCCGGCGGGCTCTCGGGGGTTTCCATGCATGTGACGTGCCGTCCGTTTCCTCTTAGTTCTCTGGGAGAAAAGATAGTCACTAACTATGGCATCTGGTCATTTCCAGCTAAAAAGCGTGTTGAATAAGTATGTGGAGATCATCCAGAAGACATCCTACCTCATGCAGCCCGACGTGTACAGGCTGATGAACAAGGAAGCCATGGTGAGTGGCTTTCGTGTGCAGAGGGCCAGCCCACAGAAGAGGGGGCCGGGGCTCCGGGGGCCCCAGAGCCTGGCGTCTCAGGCACGAAGGGCCTCTCACAGGTGCCATTCCCTAGTGACTCAGGTTGGCCAGTTAGGTTCAGAGCCAAAGCCTTAGTGAAGAATTTTCAATAGTAGTCTGTCTAAAGTGCATTGCGTACTTCCCTGCTGTCTTAACGCCGGCGCACCTAACGAAGCGGCATCGTTTTGAGTGCTGGCGATTTTGCCAGTGCCTGCCGGGCCTTGTCTCAGCCACCATGTGCGGTGCAAGAGGTGCTGCACAGGAAGGCATTGCCTGGAAGCTGTCGCTGCCCCAAAGTGGTCTGTGCCCTCGTGGGTGACCCCAGCCTGCTTTGTTGGTCTAGTTTTTCTGCTGGTTTGTGCCTCTCCTCCTGCCGGCCATCAGAGCCCGAGGCTGAACCATGCCTGCCCCTAGCTGTGTCCCCAGTGCTTCCCTGTCCACACCCGAGCCTCCCCCAGCTACTGCTGTCCTTGATACCCCCCAAGTCAGTATAGTCTGACTTCTCCACTGCATGAGAGGGCGCTTCTTGTGGCTACTCAGAGGTGCATTTTGCTAGCATGAGTTTCCAGCTCCTGAGCAGACAGCTGGGCAGCCAGATAATGGTGAAGCGGGTACAGCATTCAGAACTACACAGGGGCTCCTGCCCAGGTCTGTGCCCCAGGGTCCCAGACAAAGCCCAGACAGGGAGTGAGCACAGCCACCCCGCTCCCCTGCCCAGACATGGAAGCTCCTGAAGCAACTCAGGCCCTCTGCCTGGAACTCCCTGTCCATAAAATGGGGACAAGAGCACTAAACCCCCAGTACTTGTTGGAAAGTTGATAAAACAGGGCTCAGCAACAGCGGCTCTCATTTTGAAACCAGCAAGAGTTCCTAACTTGTATCCGTTTGATCCATTAGGGGAGTCAGAGTTAGCAGTGTCCCGGCTTTGTTCCACTGACTGGCTTTCCGGTGTTTATTTCTCTCGTTATAACAACTGGCAAATTCTGCTTGCTGTATGTGCATGTATCTCATTCAACTTCACTAATTCCCTATGCTGTAAATATCTTCATATTATGGCTGCAGAATGGGAGGTTCAGGAGGTACTGACCAGTGCAGGGAAGGACAGATGCGTCAAACCTCAGGTTCCGACAAGTGTCGCAGGAGGTTCTGCCCACTGTGCTTGGCAGGTCCTCACCCCTGCCCCAGGGAAGTGCCTCGAGGGTGTTAAGACGTGTGGAGAGACATTTTTAGATGCCGTAGTCCCTGGCAGAATGGGAGAGGCCACTCTCATTGAAGGCAGCTGGATGCCGAGTGGCACAATGGTGACACACAATGAGGAATCCCCCCACTGCCACGCCCAGGGTGCCCAGGAGCAAGCCCCTGGGAGGGCTGCCGAGGACTGTCCCGGCTCCGGCCTCCTCTGGTTCTCGTCTCTACCGTGTGCAGCTCATCCCTAATGGTGTGAGCACTCTGCTTTTGGACAAATTTATTTAAAACAACACAAAAAACAGTTAAACACTGAGAGCCCACTGGAGTGCTTAACTCCACTGAACCAAAATCAGTGTCTGTAACGAATGGTCTGAGGTGCCTTTGGAGCGTGGTTGAAGCTCACATGGTCGCCGTCCATGACTACGGAGCCCCAGGCAGCTTCTGGGAGTGCCCAGTGGCCCTCAGTACTCCTCAGACACCGCACCACCTGCCTGGCCACAGCCGCACAGGGCTGTAGGACCTCCCTCTCCAGCCTCCCACCACCCCTACCCAACTGGGCCTTGTTCTAACCTCTGAGAGCCCTCCCATGCATCTAGAGCCTGCCTGCCTGTGACCACAGGTCATGAACCACGCCCTGCTGGGCAACCGGAGGGCCATCGCACAGCTGTCCGTCAACCTGATGGAGGCCACGCTGAAGCAGGAGCTTGAGAGCCGGCACCGCTGGCAGGACCTGATCGATACCTGGAAGGCTCTCAAGAAGGGTGCCCTGGTGCAGGCCTTCAGGTCTGTGGCCACCCACACTGCCCGAGGCCCTCCCCCAGCTCCCCTGGCCGGCCAGTGGGCAGCGGGCTGGCATTTTCCCTTGCTCCATGTTGTCACTTGAAAGTGCTATTTTTCTGGTGGTAAAGGAGTATGTGCTCATTTTTTTTTAAAAAGCAAGAATAGAGCAAAAAATATAGAAGCAATTTAAAACCACCACTAATCCTTCACAGTGAGGAGCACAGCTGATATTTTGGTGTATTTTCTCCCAGGCTTTTGTAGACCCACATGGCACGTGTAGATTTCTGAGTGCAGGACAAGCTGTTGGGAAAGGCTGGCCTGGCTGTCTGCCCCATCACCCCTCTCACCATTACACATAGCCCTGCGTCACTGGGCCCAAAACAAAAACTGTTGTTCCTTGGCTTCGATACCTCCCTCCCTGCCGTGGGCAATCCCCCTGTGGGAGGGCAGGCGAAGAGAGAGCCCATCTCCCTGCTTCTCTGCCAGGTGGCGCTTTGTTAATACTGACACAGTGTCCTGGAGTTGTTGGCCAGCCAGCAAAGCTTCCTTTTGCAGAGAAAATGACACCTTGGGGCAAGATGCCCGAGGACACCAAAGCGTGTCTGTCCGTCTGTGCTGTGGGTCTGTCCGTCTGCATTTCCAGATGGAGAGCACCAGAGTCCGACACTGAGGGTGAAGGAAAGTGTACTGAGACCTGGCTCCACCTGTACTTTCCCTGTTGTGACCTTGATCTAGTACTTGAACATGTGGAGGCCTTCTGTCCTTGTGCTAAGCCGGCACCATGGTGGGCCGGTGATAGAATTTCAGTGGTGGTCAATATGATGTTGCATGACACGTGTCAGGTCTGGGCCTGGGAGGTTGTTACAAATGCCGATAATCACCAACAGTGATGGCAGGAGCTGGCATTTCCTGGGTGTTTCCCATGAGTCAGGCTCGGTGCTAGGGGCGCTCGGCTTGCAATGCCTTGCTGAGTCTGTCATCATTTGCTCCACTGCAGAAGAGGAAACAGATTCCAGGTGGGGGGAGTGACTTGCCGAAGGCCCCAGGGCTGGCAGGTGGCAGTCGGGACCCTCACCTGGATCTGCGCCTGCTGGCCCCACGCTTTCAGTGCCAGAGCCTCGCTGTGGGTCCCTTGGCCCTTCTCCCCCACACCTTCCCTTCTTTGCTCGGTGTCCCGGAGGCCCAGGGTGGGAGGAAGGGCTGGGAGTGTGTAAGCGTGCTGGGGTTCTGGATGTTCTCACCACGGGCCTCATCTCCTCTCTCCCGCCCACCTTGCCTCCCCTCTTTTCTCCATGGTGCCCACACGTCTGGACACCCAGTGAGTTCATGGCCAGTGAGAGGATCCAGGCCCCTCTGGCCATGAAGAAAGAGCTAGGGAGCCTGCTGAAGAACCAGAAGGCCCTTCAGAAAAAGCGGCTGAAGCATGTCTGCACCCTCTGGTACGGTGGGACAGGTCCCCGGGGAGGGGCACCTCTGGGGGTCCGCAGGATAGGCAGGCACGGTCCCCACCCCCAGCACTGACTGCAGACCAGGCTGTCATCTCCTGGTTCTCTGGCCCTGGGCCGGCCACCTGTGCCCACACGATGGGCTGTCCCAGCCCCCAGGGCAACAAGAAAGAAGTTTAGTGTGACTGGACAACAAGAGAGTTTGGAAGGGGTCAATGGCAAGGGTGAGGTGGGAGGACAGTGGTGGGGAGAAAGGGCTGGTTAAGCAGTCAGACTTGTCCTGAGGGCAGTGGGGAGCAGCGTGGCAGTTTGGAGGGGGAACTGGAGGGACCAAGGCTGGAGGCCTCAAGGTCAGTGAGGAGACTGTTGCCATCAGACAGGGAGCCCGTGAGAGGCTGTGCACATCTCCCTCCCGACCTGGGTCTGGCCAGTCTTGACCTAACAATAAGCTGTGTGGTGGGAGGTGTACTGAGTGTTCTAGACCCTGGAAGCCCACTCCCTGGTGAGCCCGTAGGGTCCACGCTCAGCAGCAGGATGGAGCCTGTGAGCTCCCTCAGCCGGGAGACACTTAAAGTCTTCCCTGGCTCCTCCCACCCTGGTGATCCCGGGACTCCCCCACACAGAGCCTAGGGTCTGCTAGGATGTGAATGACAGGGCCCCACATGGCTGCCCCGTTGGCTGGTGCCGCCCGCTTCACGTGCAGCCACATCTCCATGCAGGTGTGACATTAACAAGGTGGATAAAAACCTCAGTGCAAGGAAAAGTGCTTTTGTTGTTTTCCATAGCTCCACTCATTTCTGACCCCGAGCCCCTGTTTGTTAAACTGGGTGAAAGCCAATGCCAGGCACCCACGACCCTGCTCCGTCTGCACCTCCCCCATCCCTGTGCCCACAGGCACCCCCTCTGCAGGTTCGTGGGGAGTGCGGTGGGGTGTGAGGTGGGGCGTGTTGCTAAGACTCCCGGGGCCCCAAGAGGGAGCTATCCCAAGTCCAGAGGAACCCCCACGGAGTTTCTTAGACCCAATAAGCACATGGGCATATAATTTAAAAACAATTTTTTATTACATTTGCACTTTGGAGTAGTGTGAGATTTACAGAAAAGTTACAAAGACAGCCCACAGAATTCCTGTGGGCCCCTCAGCGGTCCTCCTGCTGTGTCTTCTCAGGTTACCACCCCCCCACCCCGGGACGTGTGTCACAGCTAAGGAATCACTTTTTGACGCCTTCCCTCCTGTTAACCAAACCCCTGACTTCTTCAGGTTCACCAGTTTTGCCACTGATGCCCGTTTTCTGTTCCAGGACCCAGTCCAGGGCACCTCATGGCACCCGGTGTGACGTGTAGGCTGAGGCTGTGCAGGGTGCACCCCCGTGCCTTCCCTTTGCTCTTTGCTGCCCGTGACCGTCCTGTGCTAGCATCATCATTCGTCACTAATAGCAGCCCCCCTTTCACTGTCAAAAGTGTCCTGGTTTGGACAACAAATCATATGGTCCCTTTAGCCAGATGCACCTTTTCATGTTACTAAACACCACCCCAAATTTAGTGGCTGAAAACAACAGCCATTTCTTGTTTCTCACGACTCTGTGGGTCTGTTAGCTGGTTCCTCTGGTCTGGGCTGGCTGGGCTGGGGAGGGGTCGTCGAGGATGACCTCGCTCCCACATCCAGAGCCTCAGCTGTCCCTCTCTGCGCTTGCTCTCTCAGCCTCCAGCAGGCTTAGCCGGGCTCACAGGCATGACAGGGTGGCCCCAGATCTCCCCGCAACCAGAGAGGGCAAGGAAGTACTCTAGCCTTTCCCAGCCTCTGCTGTGTCCCCTTTGCTAATGTCCCATTGGCTGAGCCCAGTGGAGAAGCAGACTCCACCTCCTCAGGGGAGGGCTAATGATATTTGGCCACTTCTGCATCAGCCACACTTTTTATGTGACTTCACAAGAGGATTCACTGTACTTTATTTAGACAGTTCTGTTGGTGGCTAAGGCGGTTTGCTTTTTTTTTTCCTGTTTATAAACAGTAATCTTAAGTGACCATCTTAATGCATAACTTCGTATACATTTTATATTGTTATCTCAGATTAGGTTCCTAGAAGTGGCTTCTTTGGTCAAGCGATGTAAGCTGTTTGTCTTTCCTGTTAGGAAAGTTCGCTTTTACTGTCTAAGTGATGGGCTCGTTCGTGTGAGTAGGCCTTCTCCTGGGGAGCGTGCTCACGCTTCGCTGCTTCAGCGTTTGCACGGGCAGCGCCGTCTACCTCTGGAGCGCGGTCCCGGGAGACAGAACCCATCGTGACACGGGAACGCTTTATTCCGGTGTGGCTTACTTGTCACACCTTCCTTCCCCAGCGACCTTCTGCCCCCCAATTACAGCCAAGATCAGCTGACTGAATGGTACTCTGCTTTCAACTCCCTGAATAAGCAGCTTGGTGAGTGAGGTTTGGGGGATTTCACTCGGGTCTCCCCAGAACTCTGCTCCACTGGCAGCTCTGTAGCATTTCCAGCTGGTGGGCCCATCATCTATCTGAGAGTTGGAAACTCAGGAGTGGGTGGCAAGTCCCTCCTGGGGGAGACAGGGTGGGGGTGGAGGGAAGTGTAAGTTCTGAGAGCTCATATTGGACCGTGGAGACCTGGCCTACAGAGCCAGGATAGCGAGGACGATTTGGGTGAGCTCAGTGGCCCTGATTCAGGCACTTGATTGGGTAGAAGACACTTCCCTTCGTGAAGGGGAAACGCTTGTTTCTAATCTCCCCTCTTCCTTCTGGAAGAGCAGCTGACATGTTTTGTTTCCGCCCATGGAGACACCTGCCACACCGACTGCATAATGCGGCTCCGCTTACAGTACGAGAACATCTGGCAGGAGTGCCTGGACCACGTGCAGAAGTGCAAGGTGGGGGTCCCGCCCGCAAGCCTGCGCAGGGGAGCACAGGGCTGGGCCTGACGTCCCCTCCCTGCTCCATCCCTGCCTCTCTCTGGCCTGGTTCCCCTGCATTTCTTCCTCACGTGCCCCAGGCCTTCACTGGCTATGGGTATTCTGCAGCTCTTCCCTCTGCCTGTCCCCATCCCCACCAGTAATTCCCTCCTCCAGGAAGCCCTCCTGATCTCACAGAGTTCTATACTCTCTGACTGCCTCAGACTTCACCCTTGCCACTCTGCATCACATGCAACACTTGACATTACTTCTTCAGCGAGGTCAGTCGTATCTGGGGGTTATTTCCAGTGCTTCGCTTCTGTGACTGGTGCTGCCAGTCACAGCTGAGAAGACCCAAGTTTGCAAAAGGCCCTGGGCACTACGCAGACCCACAGGGCCCTGCCCATTTGCCCTGCGGCTGTAGGGACAGCCACATGCCTCTCAGCCAGCTCTTTAGGGGCATCAGACCTCAGAAGTAAAGCCTGGGGAGGGATAAGAGGGAGGTAAACCTGTGTCCTCTTGAGAGTCCCACCCCACCCACCGGCACTCACCTCTCCTACCCTGCTGCTGCTGCCCTGGACTCCCCCTGGAGCACCACAGGCCCTTCGGCCCTGAGGGCTGACGCCTTGAGCCCATTCTCACTGCCCTTTGTCCAGCACTTGCAGGGGCTGCGTGCTTGCTGAAGTTCTCACGTACCCCAAGAGTGCATTAAGCCTGACAGAGGAGACTTGTCCTTCCCCTTATTCAGCACTGGAAATATACAACTGCAGACAAATTTTTAATTTGGGGGAGGTTTGTTATTTTAGATTTTATGCATAAACCAAGACTTTATTAATATAGAGAGCCCACTTGCAAGTGAGCACAGCTCAGTTACAGGGAGTGGGGGCCTGTCTGACCTGCAGCAGCGCTGAGGCCACACAGGGCGGTGGGCTGTGTGCCTGGGGGTCTGCAGTAGGGCAGCTCTCAGTTCAGACTCTGGCCCCATCACATGCCAGGGGTGTGCTGCCAGCAAGTCCCTTCACTTTGTTGAGCCTCGATTTCTTCCTCTGTCAAAATCAGGCTGATGAGAACACTCCGGCAGAGGGGAGGTGGGGGGAGGGCGGTCAGTAAGACAGGGAGGGGAGGGACAGCACACAGCACCAGGCCACAGTGACGACTGTCTCCACTGCTGTGAGGGTTTCCCCTGAGGTTCTTGGGAGGGTGGAGCAGATCTCAGGGTGCAGGACCAGGCAAGTGAGTCCCCCACCAGCCCTCAGCCAGGCTCTGCCTTGACCCCTGCAGACGCAGCTGCTGGACTGGAAAGCCTTCACTGAGGAGGAAGCGGAGAGCGTGGTGAGCCCGTCCTTCTTCCAGATGGTGGGAGAGCTCCAGAGCAAGGCGAAGGAGGAGCTGGAGTCCTTGGAGGTGCGTAGATGGGGAATATGGGGACCCGTGCAGCTGGAGAGCAGGGTGGGGCCCCTTGGGGCACTAGGCTATGAGAAGAACCAGATTCCTGGGGCCTCCAACTTTCCTGTCACGAGGGAGTCCTCCCTCACCAAGGCCAACTCCTCAGACTGGTCCCGATGTGCCGGGCACCCTAGGCTCTGCCCCTGACTCCCAGCCACCCCCCGACCCTGGCACCAGCACCCAACTTCACAGGACTGGTCGCCGGCAGCAAGTGCGCCCCACCCAGTCCCTGCTCAGTGTGGGTGCAGAAGGGCCATGGGAGCAGTAAGCCCCTGCCCCAAGGTGCTTCGAGTCTGGAGTGGGGTCCACTGACGTTTTTGCAAGGGACCAGATAGTATGTATTTCAGGCTCTGCAGGCCGTCAAGTGTCTGTAACAAATTCTCACTCTGCTACTGTCACACACAGGCAGCCCAAGGCAACGCAGAAACAAATGGGTGTGGCTGTGTTTCAAGAAAACTTTCTTCTTAAACACTGACATTTGGATTGTATATAATTTTCACATCATTAAATATCTTTTTTTTTAATTTTTTTGCCCCAGCCATTTAATAACATAAGCGCTGTGCTTAGCTCCCAGGGCCAAACCGAAAGGGATGGAGGACCACTTTGGCCCACAGGCCAAGTTTGCTGGTATCTAACACTGATGAGAGCATAAGACACATATTATTTAAAGGGGGAGAGGTGAGGATTTAGCAGAGTGTGGGTCTGGCCCAGATGTTGAGGGTCGGGGAGCTCCACAGAAGGAAGGATGCCCCAGGGCCGAGATGGGTGCAGCCACCTGAAGGCCCAGGCAGTTTCTAGGGTGGTTCCTCTTTCTTCTAAACCCAAACTCCATCTTCTTCCTGTCACGGACTTCAGTGGACATGAGACTTCAGGGAAAGCCAGACCAAGGGTATGACCTTGGGCTGATGGGAAATGCTGTCCCAGGGGAGGGAGGGCCAGGAGCCAAGGTGAGGCCCAGATGACCTTGAGGGATGGTGTTCAGGAAGTAATGGCCAGTCCTCAGAGACACCAGTCCCCCACTGTTCAGTGAGGGAGCCCAGTAAGTAGGGCCTTGCCCTGGGGCACTTGGCACTCAGGGCACCTTCTCTGGGCTCTGCCGCTGCAGAAATCCTTTGAGGCCCTAGCGAAGCGGGCAGAGTGGCAGAGCTCGGAACTCTTCAGCTACTTCCAGGAGGCCGTGCAGCTGTGGGAGGCACACCGGGGCGTGCTGTCTGTGCAAGAGCTGGAGCTTCAGAAGCGGATGGAGCACCAGCGCCACAAGCACAACCTGGAGAACAAGGTGTGGCTGCCAGCCCCTGGGGCAGCCCCCACAGAGAGGAGGGAAGGGCCACGCCCCAATCATCAGCTGCCTGAAGGCTCTGCTTGGTGACCTATGAACTCAGCCAGGATTCAAGTGTAAAAAAGAAAAAAAAGAAACAACTTGACCCATGCTTCACACCATCAGCGAAAATTAATCTCAAATGTAAAACCTCAAGCTAGCTATAAAACTTGAGCTGATGGGGAAATTGAGGCTCACGCTGGTCATGGGACTCGATGGGAATGGAAAAAATGCACCTGAGTCAGGTCTGGGCTGTGCAATGGATCCCTGGATCTAAATGAGTCTGCAGGGGCGTGCATATGAGAGACAGACCAACTGAGGGCATAGAACATCTGCCTTTGGCAGTGAGCTGGCTCCCGTCCTAGCTGCTGCCACACGTTCTAGAAAGTGGAGGGTGTGTGTTCAGCATCTGAAGTGAGTAGGAAGGGTGAGAGCAAGGGGCAGGTGGCCTGGCAGGGTGTGACAGGCCAGGCCAGGTGAGTGTGAGGGATGTGTCCCTGAGGAATCCCATCTGAGCTGGGTCTCCAGGGATGTAAGGTGGACAGAGAACATTTCGGATACAGACCGGAGCCCAGGGGCCTGGAAGAGTGCCCTTGTTGTAGGAAAAAAAGAGCCCCGGGTGCCTGGGCCCCAGTTCCAGGGGCAGGGTCTCTCTGCGTGTCACTGGAGACGCGGTAGCTCCCAGCTGCTTTCTCCTGTTCTGGGGTCGGCTGCCAGGCCCAGGAGGCCCTCCTTGATGAGCTGTTGGACCAACTGAGACAGCAGAGCAGTGAGGCAACCCTGAAGTCTCACCTGGAAAAGGCCAAAGATTTTCTGCAGAATATAAAATGCAGGTAGGTAGACCAGAGCCCAGAATGCAGAGGGGGATGACCTGGGATTGGTCATATTCAAGGTCAGAGGCTGCCTGCTTGGGACTCCAGGGGGGTACCCAAAAATCTCACGATGAAATGTTGCCTCTGATGAGAATGTCGTGGTCCTTTACAGCCCTGCTGTCAGTCAACACAGAAGCTTCCAGGGAGAACTTGCATCAGAAAAGTTTATGGAGGGAGGTTTCAAGGCCCTGCAGTTTGAAGGTCAAGAGCATGGGCCCTCCTCTACCTTTAAAATACATGCTCTTTGTTAAAGAAGAAAAAGTTAACTCATACAAACATGTAGAACATTTCCCCTCGTTCCTGCCCGACTCCTCCTATTTATGGGCATGTGCCCTATGCATGGGTATATAGATATACATCGTGTTCTTTATACAAAGGTTGGATCGTACTCTGCAAATTGTTTTATAACTTCAAATGTGTTTCCAATTTTAGATGACCACATAGATTGTATTAACATGGTTGCTTCATAATGATTTAACCACCCCCCAAATGGATTAGCTTTTTAAGACTGGTTCCAGTTTTTCAATATTAGAAACAGTTCTCTGTGAACCAGCTTGCATCTCTGTGCCTCTGTGCACCCAGTTCCATGAGGACCACGCACAGAACAGAAATTGCATTGCCGATGGTTCGCAGCACTTAGATTCAGAATTATGTCTCGAGGCAGATAAGTAACCCTCTGAGCCTCTGTCTCCTGGCCTGGGAAACAGATAGCAGTCTGGTTCTTGAGGTGTTAGAGGGTTTGATGGGATAATATCAGTGAAGTTCAAGAACAGGGTTAGGGCTGTGGGCAGGAAGTGGTAACCCATCTTACAACAAGCAGAGAATACTCTCATGCGCGCTTCCTAAATGTTCTACGAAGTATCACTCCTTGTATGGTCAGAAAAACAAACCACAGACTGTTATTGTAAAAAGAAACCTATGCAGCAGCCCAGAGGTAAATGCCAAACTGCAGTCTACCTCGGGCCAGGGGCTTGACTTGGGGCTGAGGTCTCCCACGCTCAGCCGAGCCCCTCTTAGACGAGGGTCTCCCGTACTTACCTTCCAGCTACGAACACTTTCATGTCCTCTTGACACAAGAAGTGATGGAGTACTCAGCGATCTTACTGAGAGAACTCAACTCCTACAGCTGCAGCCTCAGCCGACACTTCTATGTCCGTGAAGTCTTTGAACAGGTACAGAGAGGGAGGGGTACGCGACGCCCAGCCACTCACTGAGAAGCAAAGGATGACTTCTGGTTCTCGTTTGCTTCGACTTTGAGCTCCTCCCCTGACCCGTGTGGAGTTAGGTCTATGTCAGGACATCAAGGAGTAAAAAGCTGAAAGCGTTTCTGAAAGAGATCACAACCTCTTTCTCAGATTAAAAGAGGTTGAAGGGCTCAGAACTCAGGCCTCCCGTTTGAATGGAGTTCTAATAAAAAGATTGATTTAGATGATTCTTTGAGCCCCATTCACCCAGCCCAGCACTGCCACCGAACCCCCTGAATACAGCTCCGACCTACCCACCGTCCTGCTCACAGGCCCTCCCCAGCTCTGCAGCCCCCACGGAATCCAAACCCAGCCCCTAGGCCACCGCAGAGGCGCCCTCTCTGACTCCCACCCTGACTGTCCCTGCTCCAGCCCCCTCCTCGCTCTCCCTTTGTGCCCCCGCCCTTCCTCATGCTGCTCCTCTGCCTGCCTCTGCACACTCAAACCCGCCCGTGCTTCCAGTCCACTCCCAGGGACAAGTGCCCATCCGCTCAGCCTAGCCCCCCACGTCACCCTCCTCACCCCGTCGCTTCTCCTTTCTTTGGGGGTGCTTGCGCGCTGGCTGCTGCCAAATGCAGGAGTTCGGAGCACCTGTTGAAGGTGTCCCCTGAAGGGCAGGTGTGCCTTACTAACCTGTATTCAGCTTCGATTGCCCTCAGCAGTGTCTTGCACAAAATTTGGACGCAGTGAATGGCCCTGGTAAGCACGAATATCTGGCATATCCTGGTCCGACTCTGCCAGAGGCTGGTGGTTCCCCACACATCCAGCCAGAGACCTGCATGGCCAGAGCTGAAAAGATTTGTGGTTGACACTGAACCTGGCCAATGCTTTTCTATATACATGGGCTCCCTGCCTCCTCAGAGAAGCCCTCCTCTAGGCGGGGGCCAGTGTTCCGGTTGCTCATGAGCGCTCCCTGTGACACCTGTGGTGAGGTGGAGCTCAAGCTACAGGGGGGTGAGCTCATCATCCGCCCTGTGAGACTGGTCTGGCTGCAAGGATAGGCACTGTCACTGTCCCCATAGCAGGAGGGAGGATGCTGAGCCCCACAGGGTTTAAGGGACTTGACCAAGGTGACCCGACTTATGAAGAGCTGTGATTCGAATCCAGACCTGCAGGCTGCACAGCAACACCGTTGTCTGTGGCGCAGTGTCAATAGCTTCATTCAGGGGGTGGGTAGCATAAACTAGGGGGCTCCCAGATCTCATAGGCCATGTTCACTCTGTGTGCTTGTGAACCCAGAATGAGCTGGGCTCAGCAGATTCCTGCCCCTTTGTTTGAATCCTTCCATGTATGCTTCCTAGCTCTGTGCCCCAGATCACAACCGAAAATGTGTCAGAGTGAGATTTGATTCTATGAAAGCCCACTGTGTGCTGATGCCCACTGTGTGCTGAGAGGGCTTGCTCGTGGGCCTGGGCTTAGGGAAGGCAGTCCCCTGGACTGAGAACACCCTGCATTGGATATTGGGAGGAAATAGGTCCTTTCACGTAAAAAAAAAAGCGCCCTTGGAAGCGGGGTGCAGGAGGACAGCAGCACTGCTTGCTTAGGGTCCCGTGTTCTTTCCTTGCAGAATTTGAATGGAGACGTCATCCTCAAGCTCCGAGACCCAGGTAAACCTGTCACACGTCACGTCCGATCCTCCCTGACTCCACCCTTGGGTGTTCTGGGGCCGGGGACACCCGTTCAGGCTACATCGGTAAACCCGTCTTTCCTCTTGCTTTGGGGTCGGTCCTCCGCAGAAGCACACGAAAAGCATTTCCAGGACAGAATGAGAGAGCTGAGGAGGAAGCAAAGGGCTGAGGCGGAAGTGAGCAAAAGTGAGGGAAGCGTGAGTGGAGGCGCCGGTTCCCCCGGGCCAGCGGAAGAGAAGCTGGAAGGAGAGTCTCCAGACGTTGGGCTCTTCAGGGCAGGAGAGGTGGGAGGGAGCCAGCAGGAGAAGTCCGAGCTGAGCGAAGACATGGGTGAGTCCGGAGAGGACTCTGTCCAGGAATCAGAAGAAGCGCAGGTTGAAAGAGACAGCTCCTTAACACCGTCCCCGAACCTGGAAGGTGTGGTTCCAGAAGAGGAGGAGGAAGAGGAAGGGGAGGAGGAGGAAGAAGACAAGGGAGCAGAGGAAGAACGTGAGAGTGTGTCTGCGGCTGAGGTAGGTGGGCAAGGGCAAAGCAGGTCACATTCGTGCTGTGTGTCCTGGATGCATGCCCGAGTCCCAGTGGCTCAGTCTCCCTTGGGGCACAAGGGAAGAATGACGATGGTATGCACACTTTTTGTGTGTGTCGACAGGGACCCAGTTCTCACCGCACAGCAATGCTTTTTAAAACGCACCCTCCTCTCCTCACACCCCACCCTGCAGCCTTCTCGGAAGTCCTGTGGCCTTCCTCGTTCTGTTCCGTCTTCTCCCTTTCCTGTTCCTCTTTCCTGCATAGATCAACGTAGCCTCTCCAGAGTGCAGGGAAGTCACTCTAATGCTGTTAAATCTTGTCCGACACGTTCAAACTCACAGAGTAGTAACTTGGATTTCATAATCACGAAATTGCAGAAGACTCTTTTCCTGTGTTGCTGGGGAAGAGTTGTCACATGAGACTTCTTTCTGAGCAGGGACCTCACACTCAGACTCCCTCAGGCGGGTAAAGGAAAGCTGGAGACCAAGTGTCCAGTGGTGACAAGTGACAATGAGTATTGTTTAGTCCATTCGGGGGGGAATGGTGTAGACTGGGCAGCTTATGAACAACAGAAATCTTCTTCTCACAGCTCTGGAGGCTGGTAAGTCCAAGATCAAGGCTCCAGCGGATTCGGTGTCTGGTGAGGGCCCACGTGCTGGTTTATAGACAGCCGCCTTCTCACTGTGTCTTCACGTGGTGGCAGGGGCAGGGGAGCTCCCTGGGGACCATTTTACAAGGACACTAGTCCCCTTCATGAAGGCTCAGCCTTCGTGACCTAATTACCTCCTAAAGGCCCACCTTCAAATACCAACACAGTGATGATACAAATTTTGGAAAGATACCCAGCGTTCAGTCTGTGGCAGCTGTCAGTCGTTACTCAGCTCCAGCCAACGATGCTGTGAAGGAATGTAGGCTCAGAATGGCCAGGTCTTCTGCTTTTTAAGAGACATCTAAAATCCAGACTCTATGTGGAATTTCCTGATTTTAAAAGCGCTATGTGGGCACAAAAACAAGTGCAGGCCAGATCCGGCTCACAGCTTTACAGCCGAGGGCATCTGGGAGCCTGTGGTCGGATCCCCAAGTCTGTTCCATGCCATCAAGTCTAAGGTCTTGTTTTCTGCTTAGTCCGAAGCCCAGGAAGAGAGTCTGGACACTGTGTCCCTTGAGGACATTGACATGGAGTCCTTCACAGTCTCCAGTGGGAACACGTACTTTGTCTTCCTGCCCCTGGAACAAGAGGAGGAGGACGGCGAGAGGCCCTCTTCCAGCCTTTCCACTGCTCTCGACGACGACACTCTCAACGCCCAGTTCCTGGAACAAGTACTAATTCCATCCGCGCTGGTTTTAGAAATTAAGAAACAGTGAGTAGGAAATCCTTTTAGTCTCATTCTCTTGTCCTGAGTTTTGTTAACAAGATGAAATATTTCAACAAAAAAGGGGACTAATTTCAGCTGGTAAAAAGAAATGTAGAGCTCAGGCTGGTGTGGCTCAGTGGGTTAGAGCATCGTCCCATAACCGAAGCGTTGTGGGTTCGATCCCTGGTCTGGGTGTGAACAATCCGTGGTCCTGGTGTGTGTGGTCCTCAGGCTGGGTGTGTCCGGGAGGCAGGCAGTCGGTGCTTCTCTCCCGCATCAATGTTTCTCTTTTTTTCCCTCTCTCTCTTAAAAAAAAAAAAAGGAAAGAAAAAATATGTCTCCCAATAAGGATAAAATTCCTTTTAAAAAAGGAAATGTATTACTGAGGGTAGAGATGAGGCACAGAACAAAAAGTAGCAACTGTCCAGAAACTCTCTGTGGTCACAGATGTTCTCCATGAAGATGGCCTCCCGGCTGCTCCCGGACGACGCCTTCCTTCCCTGGGCCTTGTACCTGCAGCACAGCGTTTTCTCTGTGAGATGCTCTGAGTTCTAGATCACGCCCCACCAGTAGTCTTATCACTTCTAACTTTAAAAAATACTTTATAGATTAGACCATAGGTGTGAGTATATCAGTATGATATTTGGCTCTGATTATATGATGCATTTATTGCAGGAAATTAGAATATTGAGAAAAGTACAATGAAGAATATAGGAATGACCCGTAATCCTGCCACTGAGAATTTACCTCCCCTAACTCCCAAGTTTCTCAGCTTTCCTGATTGAATTTGAGCCAAATGTGGGGATTTGCCTTTGACTTTAGGACAGCACACCCGCTGCCCTCTAACTCTGCAGTGTCACAGCGGAGACTGACCAGCTGATCGCCCGGTTAGTCTGCCTCCCTGGTTTACACACGCGCAGGAAATAGAAGGAGTATAGTCAGGCCTTTGTCCTCTCTCCTCCTCTCCCTCACCATCTTCTTACCTTGGAAATGTCTCTAGCTTTGAACCTCATCCTCTCCTTCCTCTCTCACAGGACTTTGTCCTCTCCATAGCCCACAGAACAAAGAAGAGCAAGGACCACTGCAAGAGCTAATATTTACTGAGAGGATTTGATACTTTCAATAACTGTAAGAGGGGTACAATAACTAGCCCGTGCTACACATCAAGAAACTGAACCCCAGAGAGTTAGTAACTTGAATTAGACCTCTGAGGTAGGAGGTGGTTGGATCCACAATAAGAACATAGACCCAGTGAATTCCAGAGTGTCGAACCAAACACTGTGCCATCTGACCTTGGGATGAGCCATAAACATAGTTCCGTGTTAGAAGGACTGGACATGCACGTTGCAGGGCAACATGCATACCGAAACCTATGAAAGTCATGAGTGCGCAGCTCAATGAATCATCCAGAGGGGACACACCTGCTGACTGGTACCCATAAGACGTAGAACATTACCAGCTCTCCAGGAGTCCCCCTCGTGACCTGTCCCAGGTCGCTGCCCTCCCTTCCCCAACAATAACAAGTATTGTAACTTCTGAATTAGGTTTGCTTGTGTTTGAACTTTATTGAGAGGAAATCATACAGAAGGTACTGTTTTATGTCAGGCTTTTTCATCATGTCTGTAAGATTCATATATATTTCCTCATATGGCGATAGCTCATTTTCTATTTCTGTGTAGTATTTTATTTGTCCATTCTACTACCAATGCACATGTGGGCGGTTTCCCATTTGGAGACGTACCAACAATGCCTTCTGAGCACTCGTTTATGTCCGAGTCTTTTGGGGAACACACATGTACATTTCTGTTAGACATGGAACTAAGGGCGGAATTGTCAGGATGCAGAGCTCTATGTGGGCCTGTCTAGAGAGGATAGAACCAGCAGAGACTACCGAGGGGTTTCAATGGTGGTTTAACAGCTCACGACAGTGTGTGAGTGAGTTCCACGCGCTCCGCAGCCTCCCCGGCACTCGGCGTGGTCGGCCGTTCCATTTCAGCCCTTCTGGTGTCTGTGCAGTGGTGTTTCATTGTGACTTTATTTGGAAATTTTCTGATGAATAATGATGTTGTGAACCTTTTCATGTACTTACTGGCCATTTGGTTATTTTCTCTTCAAATCTTTTGCCCACTTTTTTCTGGTGGATTGCCTGTCTTTTCTTCTCATTGGTTCATGTGAGTTAGTTACCTCCCCTAGATATTAAGGGTTTTTTTCCAGGTAAATACATGGCAAATATTCATTCATTCCCTCTCTGTACTTACCTTTTTACCTGTCTTAAAGGAATCTTTTGATGAACAGAAATTCTAATTTGTAATAAGGTTCTAATCATCATTTTTTTCACAAGGGTTAGTGTAATTTGTGTTCTAAGAAATCTTTGCTTGCTTCACAGTCACAAAAATATTGTCCTGTGTCATCTGCTACAAATATTATTGTTTTGAACTTCCACATTTAGATGTAAAATCCACGTGGAATTGATTTTGTTTATGGTATAGGGGAGGATTCCACATTCATTCCTTCCCCACACAGATAACCGGTGGACCCCAGGCTGTTTGAGAAAACTCCCCACCCCCACGGCTCTGCTGTGCCTCTTCCCGTTGCTCTGTGTCTGTCCTTGCGCCGCCACCTCACCTTGCCTGATGACCGTGTCTTTACACTGGGCTCTAATGTCTCAAAGAGGAAGTCTTCCAAATCCAGTCTTCTCCAGGTCGTCTTGACTATCCTTGACCACTGGTGTTTCTATATAAATCTGAAATCAGCTCGGCAGTTTCCGTAAGAAGCATCTGCCGAGACTGTTTTGTTATCTCGTTGAATCTCGAGACAAATTTGGGGAGGACTGACATCTTGATGATACAAAAACTTTAAAAGGGAAGAAATGATAAGCTGAGAAAAATATTTGCAACTCACATCACGGTCAAAGGACCTCCTGTTCCCAATATGTAGAGAGAGCTTCAGTATAAAAAGATCGCTAAGAAAAAAGCGGCTACACAGAAGAGAAATGGGCAAAAGACACTAAAGGATAGTATGAAGAAAGAGAAATTAAATAATCTTGAACAAATGGAAACACACTCAGTCTCAGCCATAGCATGATAAAATTGTCAACTTTAAAAACTGAACAGCACACTCTGAGGCTGTAGAGAAGTAGGAAAGTCCTCGCTGCTGATGGAAGTTCAAGTCCTTGCAATGGTTACTTTGGTTGCATCTTCAAGAATCACACATGTATTTTAGCCTCTGATCTGACACTTCCAGTTCAGGGAATTTATCCTAGAGAAATGTTTTTTTACACTTGACTTATGTACAAGGTTATTCATTATAGCCTTCTTTGTAAGAACAAGTGGTGGGAAACCACCCAGTGTCTTCCAGCAGGGGTATGGTTAAAGAATGGCGGTCCACCCAGACCAAAAATACAGTGTAGACGGCAAGTAAAATAGGGCAGAAGGAGTGAAAGGGCGAAACATTTTATGAACATGGAAAGATCTCTCCCTGGCACGATTGCTGGCAGGTTCACCCTCACTGGTCTCTCCCCCAGGCTCCGAGCTGGCTTTTTTGAGCACTTGGAGGAGTGGTTTGACCAATGTGCTCTCAGCGCCCGGGATGTGGTGGCCAACAAGATCCAGGAGCTGGAGTCAGAACTGGAGCTGCGTCTGCACCTGCATGAGCCAAGAGCCCAGCACGTTGAAAAGGACATCCACAATGTCAGGGCAGGTACAGACCCCGCCTGGGGAGGCTGCTCTGCCCCAGACCCCAGCGTCTGAGCCCCCACAGCTCCACACTCATTAGCTGCCCCTGTGTGCATCACACGATGTTTATGTCATTGCTACTGCACCGAGGAAGGTGTGAGCGTGGGCTCTCACTGTCCAGGCTGGCAGGGAAGGTAGAACTCAGAATACTCGTTCAAGATTTTTTTAATTGTTTTTTTTTAAGGGCATTAGACACTGAGATGACAAGTATTGTCCTTTTGTAGCTGCATGGACCCCAGCTCTGTTCACATACCTGTGAGATACACACGTGTGTGGCGGATGCTTCAGAGGCAAACTTGTTGCTCAGAAATCAGAGCTATCAGGCTCAGCCACTGTAGCTGCACAACTCCGGGCAGATTACCTGACTTCTCTGATGCATCTCTCATCTGCAGAAGGGGATGTTGTTGGTGGCAGGGGTACAGTCAGGAGTCATGAGCACCTCTTACAAGACAACGGCCTCCAAAAGTGGTAGCCATTATTTCAGCGTACAATTTATAACACTTAAAAACAGGTGCCTTTTCTTCTCAGGCAGAGGGCTCTGTTAATGGGTGGGGGCACACCTTCAGTGGGATCCTGCAATGACCCCCGTTGGGTTTTCGCTCGTGCTGCACTTCAAGCTCCATTATAGACCTTTAGAGCTCGCAGACAGTCCCCACATGATCCCACCCAGCCTCCTGTTGCCGGGGGCTATGAAATGGTTGTGGAATCAGGCAACCTGGTCTGGAGTCCCCGCAGGTCTGTGGTTTAAGGAGACCTGGTTGACTTCTGGAACCTCATTGTCTTCATCTGAAAAATGCACATTAACTATAAATAAAAATGAAGATGCTTTCTGAAGCCTGGTCTCCCTCCCCTGCCCTGGCTCCATGGCCCAATGCATGATGTGGAAGTCAAGGCCAGAGAAGCAATGTCCCAGAGTCACAGTGTTCCATCTGGATACAGCTGAGACCACACAGCACTTGCACCATGCCAGCAGGAGGGAGGCCAGTCAGGGTGGTCTGGGGCTGTCCGCTAGCTCTAAAGGCCTATGATGGAGCTTTTGAAGCCACATCCTGGTTCTTTTTACTATACCTTAGAAGCCCGTTGGAATTCAGGCTCATTGGAAATGAGTAGCCACTGACTTAAAGAAATGACCCCCAGCTGCCCAGCTGTGGGCTGAGCATTTTCTCTCAGACCCTCTACAGAGACCCCTGCCCTCCCCAACACCTTGCCCCCATCCTACCTGCTCTCAGGTTGCTCCCCCGGGACTCTCCCTCTCTCAGGCCTTCTTCCCTTCAGCTGTAGGCAGGGTGTCCCCACCAGCAGAGACCCCCTTTCCACTGCTGGGCAGAGCCTCCTCTCCAGTTAGAGACCCTGGGGCAGTCTCAGGATGGCCTCCCTGAGATCGGAGCCCATCCTTAGGCCAAGCCCTTGGGAGAGCAGCAGAACAGAATGAGGAACCTTGGCCTGAGCAGTCCCTCTTCTGCAGCTGGCCCAGGAAGGGTATGTCCTAAGGTGACTCTGGATCCAGAGCACCTCAGCTCCCCTCATCCTTTTCAGCTGAGCTCTTGTTTCATCAAGAGCGTTTGGCCAGCCACTGTGCTGGGGTGACGGAGGCGCTGAAGAAGGAGAAGCTGATGTTCTCCCAGTTCCAAGAGGAGCAAAACACAAAATCTGAAAACTTCCGCCGCAAGATTTACGACATGGAACACATCTTCCTGAATGCCACCAAGAGCCACAAGTAAGGGCCCTGGAGCCCCCCACCCTGGCCTTGTGCGCCTAGAACCCAGCCAGGTGGCTGCTCTCAGAGGAGCAGTCCCTCCCTGGTGGACAAAAGAGCTGGTTTTCCAGACCTGGAGCGACCTTCCCTTCAGCTCACCTCTTCACAAGACTCAGAGTCCACCTGTGTGAAGCATCTCCCTGGGGGCCGGGGGCCGGGGCTAGGCGAACAGCCGGAGAGAAAAAAGGATGCCGGTGGTCAGAGTGCAGGGATGCAGATGCCGTGCCCCAAAATGTCCATGGTGGGAAGGACCACTTCCATCCGGGGCGATCAGGAAGAGTTTTCCTGCAGGATGTCCCCGGGACTGGGATGGAAGAAGTTGGGGGCAGGGGACAGAATTCTCCCATCAGGAAGGGGCAGTGGCCCATCTCAGGATAAGGATGTGTGCAGGGCGGAGCAAGGTCATTCAGGGATTTGTGAGGGAGGCTCTTGTATGCTCATGGAGGCCTCAGGTAAGAGGTGAGGAGCTCTTTGAGGAGAGCAGCAGGGAGCAGGAGTCACGTTGCTGGGAGTTAGAGCAGGCATGCTAGAGGGAGGATGAGACCCAGCAGGACCTGGGGTTCCCCCTACCAGTTTTGTGGCAGGAGCCTGAGAGAAGTGCCCTCGGATCCAGCACCCTGAGAGCTCCACACTGTGTCCTGCACACGCCAGGATTGTAAACTTCCTTCTAGTGCCTCTTTTTCTACCCAGAGAAGACAGGCAGTGCTTCTGGTGGCCTCACAGCTGGGCACGGCAGTGGAGCTGAAGCAGCCTTCCAGGTTGCCCTGCCATGCCCAGGTCACCACCCTGCCCCTCCCGTGTTCCCCAGGCTGGTCATTCTCAGCAGCACAGTGCACCAGGAGCTGCTGAGCTATGTTGACGTCATCCAGGTGTCCCTGCGCAGCTTCCGCCAGTACCTGGAGGAGAGCCTGGGCAAGCTCCGTTTCACCAACATCGAGTACATCAAGCACTGCAGGTGGGACCCTGTGCCCGGGGCTCCCATGGGCCACCGGGCATTCTGTGTTCAGAGTTGGTCCTGTCCTCCATAATTTGTTATTGTGACAAACTGTACAGAACATAAAACCCGTTCGAACCATTGTCAGTGGCAGTAAGTAATTCACAGTGTTGGGCTATCCGCACCACCATCCACCTTCAAGATGCTTTCGTCTGAGCAAACTGCAGCTTAGAACCCATTCAACACGAATTCTCACTCTCCCTTCCCCCCACCCCCCGCCCCTGGCGACCGCCATTCTATTCTCCGCCTCCACGAGTCTGACCACTCCAGGTACCTCACTATATGCAGAATCACACGTTTGTCCTGTTGTGTGTCTGGCTTATTTCACTTAGCATGATGTCATCAACTTCACCCGTGGGTCCGAGTTCATTCCTCCTTAAGGTTAGATCCAGTCCCCTCATGCACATGCACTGTGTTTTGTTTCTCCATTCATCCCTCGATGGACATTTGGGTGGTTTTCCTGCTTCTGTCCTTGACCTGCCTGCACTCGTTTTACCTTGATCTTGTGCTTTTCATCTGAAGCCTTATCGGCCACAGTATTCAGGATGAATGGAAAGTTTCCAGTCTGATCGATGGCTTCTATTTCTCCCAAATTATTTCCAGATTGTTTTCAGAGGGAGGCAACTTTTCTCCTGAAGAAATTGAGTCACTGTGTAATCGACTGGAGAAGGAAGCTGCCCGGATAGAGTTTGTCGAAAGCTCGATCATGATCAACATGGAGAAGATGGAGAACGAGTACCTGGACCAGGTGGGTGAGCCACACCTCTTGGCCTTGAGCCAGGCTCCCGGGACACCTGGTTACAAGGTCAGCAGGGCCAGTCTAGCCCGCCTTTACAACCCCTAGTTGAGCCTGTACCCCTCTGCTTCCAAAGCTCAACAGTTCCCACTGAAGTCCCCCTCCTTTGCTTTTTATGTTTCTTTATAGGCCAATGATTTCATCAACAAGTTTGAAAGTAAATTCCATAACCTGTTCGTGGATCTGATCTTCATAGAGAAAATCCAGCGGCTGCTGACAAATCTGCAAGTGAAAATCAAGTGTGAGGTGGGTTGGATGCTTTCTCCGTCGGGCGTGCATTCGCCGCACACAGCTGCATGCCGGCACTTCCCAGAAGCTGGGGCACCAGTGTGGTCTCTGCCCGGTGGGGCTCAGTCCAGCCAGGGAGACAGATTAACTTGTCGTGGCTTCTAATGTTCACCGTGTTCTTATGCACCGTGCACCCTGCTAACCGACTTACTTCGATTAGCTGTGTTAGTTCTCACAGGAACTGTGTAAAGCAAGTACGTTTTTTAACCCACATTTTAGAGAGGCCCATGCAGAGAGTGACTTAGCCAAGAACATGGAGCTCTTAAATGGCGTGGCTGAAATGTGAATGCAAGTCAAAGATGTCAGATAAACAACCTAGCTGTACACCTCAAGGACCTAGAAAACGGAGAACAAATTATACCCAAAGTTAGCAGAATGGAGGAAATAAAGGTCAAATCAGAAATAAAAGAGATACTAGAAAAAAACAATAGAACAGGTCAGTGAAGTTCGGAGCTGGTGTTTGAAGAGAAACAAAATTGATGAACCTTTAGCTAGACTAAGAAAAAAAAGACAATACTAAAATAAAATCAGAAATAAAAGAGAAGGCATTGCAACTGATACCACAGAAATGCAGGGGGTCCTAAGACACTGCTCTGACCAATTGTAGCCAACAAGCTGGACGACCCATAAGAAACGGACACATTCCTAGAAACACACCGGCACCCTCAACCGGTCCTGTGAGGCACCCGTTCTATTTTGAACCCTTATCTATTTGACAGTTTTTAAAAATGTCTTAAATTTACACTGACCAGGTTTTTGATAAGATTGTGCATTTTCCCCTCCTGGTTTCATTTTTCCAGTACTTAATTCTTTTCTTGGACAATATGTTTTGCTGAACATTTTCCTGATCAAAATAGGTATTCTAGAAACAAATCTTGGAACCTCTGGTTTTTCTAGGTGGCAAAGTCCAATTCGCAAGCAGAGGGATTAAATTCTTCTCTGGAGCAGCTTCAAAGCAGAGTAGAGACATACCGGAACTCCAGAGGAGATAAAAAGGTGCGCGCGCTCGGGAGGCGGTGAGCTGCGGCTGGCAAAGATGCTTCAGGCTAGACTCACACACCGGGAATAAACTCACATCGGTGGTCAAGGCTCCTCCAGCACCGGAGGGCCTCTGAGCCTTCCTACCTAACCCCTGTTTTATTCCAGGGAATTAAGGAAGAGAAGAGAAACCAGCCGCTTCCCCCAGCCCCCAGCACCTCCCCAGCAGGCAGCTAAAGTCCAGTGAGAAAGTCTTTTCTCTTCCATTCCAGTGATTGAGCTAAGGTTTCATTGTTATTAGCAATAGAAGATGTTTATTTTTCTATCCTTATTTTTTTTCTTGCATAGCAACATGTGCTTCTTGGAAAAAGTTCCAACAGCCACCAAGTGCAGAGCAGAGAACACACATCACTCACGTTGTCCTCACTTGCTGCAGAGCTCCTCATGGCTTCTGTGTTTTTGTGCAGATGTTTCTACGCATCCCCTGCAGAGCAGAGAACACTGGTCCATCTGCTGTGGCCCCTTCAGTGGGCCCTGTAGGGACAGCTCTGCCTTTCCAGGGCAGAGACATTTGCTCTCCCACATTTCCTCGCCTCCCAGCCTCCCCTCCCCTGGTGGTGCCAGGGTGTTGGGCAGGTTGCCAGGGCTTCGCACAGCCTCCTGGCCATGTTGGGGAAGCACGATCCTGTGTTGGGCAGACGGTCCTGTGTTGATGAGAGACACCGGATGGACACTTATGCAGAGCAGTGATCAGGAGACGGGAGAGAGGCATCAGAAGCATGGTGAAGGCCGTGGGAACCAGGGCTGATAATGGCGTGGGGCGTGAGCTCAGGGCTACTTTGAGGAGGGCCATCTGGCTGCTGGGTACCGAAAGGCAGGGAGGTAGGCCAGAGAGAGGCAGGGTACCAGGACTGAGGCAGAGAACAGTGGCCGGGACAAGGTGCCAGCAGAGACATGTTCCAGTTCCAGAGCGGAGTGGAGGGGAGGATGGGCAGGACTCAGAGTGCACTGCAGATGAAGGAGGTGGAAGAGGCCAAGGCACCTCCCGGCCTGGGCCCTCTCAGGTCAGTGGACGATTCAGGGAGCCATGCGTGAGCAGTGCTGAGTGAGGCACGGGAAGTGTGGTAACGTTGAACGTCCTCACAGTGCCTTCCTGCACGCCTGTGGGTGTGGTCAGTGGGAGTGCTGCTCCAGGGGCATGTGCACTTGACATTGTCATTAGAACCCCTCCAGAAAAGCTGTGGTCGCTTCACTCCTGCACACCCTTGCCATCTTGGGCCAAACAATTCCTCCTGGATGCAGAGTATTAGAGCTGGAGGAAATCCTAGGGGCATTCTTTGTACCCAGCACACAGATGAGGAGACTGAGTCAAGTTTAACACATAAACATAAAAAACCATAAAAAATGTTTATTTTTTTAACTTTTTAAAAAAGATTTATTTGTTTTTAGAGAAAGGGAAAGGGAGGGAAAGAGAGAAAGAGAGAGAGAGAGACGTTAATGGGCTAGAGATATGTCTCTTGGTTGCCTCTTGCAAGCCCTGAACTGGGGACCTGGCCAGCAACCCAGGCATGTGCCCAGACTGGGAATTGAACTGGCGACTTTTTGGTTAGTAGACCAGTGCTCAACCCACTGAGCCACACAGCCAGGGCGAGTCAAATATGCTTAAATCACTTGCCTAGAACACACCTGTAGAACCAGGAATTGAACTTGCGATGCCCCATCAACTGAAGGATCCGCTGTCCCAGTGGAGCAGCCTAACAGTCAGCCCAGCATTGCCACTCCCCCAGGGCCCTCCCTGCCAGTGAGGGGCGCCCATCACACCAAGAGGCATCCTCACCAGCCCGCCCCCATTCCTGAGATTCCGATGGAGTCAGCTCGCCCTCCTGCAGCCTGCTTCCTGTGCTTTTCTTCTCCCATGTTCTCACTAGGTAGTAACCACAGAAGAGGTCCGTGGCTCTGTCCAAGCTTGGAAAGAAAAACTGAACCACAGGATTCACTACCTCAATTGCGGGCTGGACAAAGTGTCCACGACTCAAGTGGATTTTGCTGTAAGGAACGGAACGGGGTGGCAGCAGTGGGTGAGGGACACCTGGAGGGCTCAGCAGGCCCCAGGGATGAGGGCCACCCAGATCCCTGCCGGCAGCAGGCCTACTGGGGAGCCTTGGAAAGACCACAGGCTGTGGGTCAGATCTGGGTTCGAATCCAAAATGGGCCACTTTTCTACTTTGGTCTCGTAGGAGACACCTCACCTGTGGGCACCACCTCCGTTCCCCATCAGGGCCCTCGGCCCACCCCGCCCGCCAGCTCTCAGGGCAGCCTCACCTCTCAGCCTCTCCCTTCCCACCCTCACCCATGCGCACCCACCAGCTTCTCACCAAGCCCGGTCTCTCCACCACCTGGTTGCCCTTATCCTCCTACCACCTTCCACCATCTGCTCCCTGAGCCATAGCCAGACCAAACCCTAGAAAAGGCTGGTCTGACCAAGTCGCTCTCCTGCCCTCTGGGCAAAATCCAGACCCTTTCATTGGACCTGCGCAGCAGCCTCTGTAGCCCACTCTCCACGGCCTCCTCATTTCTCTGGTCTCCCTAAGGTGTCACTTTGCCCTGAGCCATCCCCCACCCCTGGACTGGTTGGGGTGTCCTGGCCCCAGAGGCACCTAGGCTTTCCCCAGGAGCCCACAGATCATGCAGTGAGGTCTCCGTGTTAGGGACCATCTCCTCTTGACTGTGTGCCCGAAGAGGGCAAAAGAGCCTTATTCCCCTGACCCCACACTCAGCCCCCGACACCTGGATTTGAACACCAGAGGCTCTCAATGAACTCCAGGTGGTGGGGGTAGTGGGGCTCCTGGAACTGATGGCAACATAAATGGGCACCCCTCGGGTGCTGCTCTGGTTCCCCTTGGGCCCTGCCTCGTCCCGCTGCCACGCTTTGAACCAGCCCTTCCTTCTGTGGGGAGGCTCTTCCCACCATGCCACCAACACTCACCTCTATTGCACCACCCCTACCATGGCTGACAAGATGGGGTTCAGGGGCCCAGCTGGAGTCCTTCCCTCTTAATGCCGAGTAAAACACTATGCATCAAGCGCTCACTGTGGGCCACCACTCTGGCCCCTTTGCTAAGGTCCAGCTCGAGGAGGAATTGGCCACTCACTTATTCATGCATTCATTCATTCACTTGTCCATTGGTCCCAGGCCAGTTGTACAGGTCTACGATCCTCAGTCTCATAGAGGACACTGGGACTTCTCCTTTACAGTACTGGTCCCCACTGTGACCGAGTATTTATTTGTAGATGTGCGTGTTGAATGTCTGTCTCTCTGACTGGACTTTAAGGTCCATGAGGGCAAGGGTCACATGTGGACTCTTTACCCCATGTCCTGGGACCGGGCAGAGCCTTGCAGAGAACAGGAATGCAGGAAATGTTTTTGAAGGTTGGCACACATGCACGCACGAATGAATGGCCCTCTCAAAGAGATCGGAGCACTACCGTTTTACAGAAGGAGAAGAGGCTCAAAGAGGTCAGGCAGCTGGCCTCCAGCCACGGCACCTGAGCCAAGTGGTGCTGGAATATGGACCCACCCTGTCTGACTCCCTGGCCCCTAGGCTGGGCCCACATGCTTGGACCCTTCTCTCTGGCCTACAGGACAATGTGCTCACCGATCTGGACATAGAGAGTGACATCCTGGTGACTTCAGAAGCCCTTGAAGAGGAGGCCAAGACACGTGGGGTCACCCCCGAGTCCTTCGCCCACCCGAGCCGCACAGGGAAGCCCATGATTGAGGACCCGGCTATAGAGGTGGTGAAGAGGATCCTGCAGTGAGTGGCCCCGGGGTGCACAATGGGGCCCTGCCATCATGGCCCATGTCCTGAGCCCTCGGGAACTGGCTTCGGGGCCCCTCACTCTGGGTTCCCATGGGAGCCCACTCCTGAAAGCCTGTGATCTTGAGCAAGGGACCTCTCCTCTCAGAGCCTTAGTTTCCCCCTCTAAAACGGGGCTCAGGATAGGGTAGAGTTACGTGGTGTTGTGTGCAAACTGGGGGTGGTGCCTGGCGCCTAGCTTGAGCTGTCTTCATGGTCCCTGGGTAAAGCCTCACATCCCTCCCTCTGGTTTCAGACTTCAGGAGTCAAAGTTCTCAGTTCCCTCCTCTGAGAAAATTCGATCGCAGACAGGTAGAGGTGAACAGGCCTGGGGATCTCGGGGCTCTGGCAGTGGGGAGGCCAGTGGTGCTGCCCGGCCCATCCTCATCTCAGGTCCTCTGTTCTTGTTCTGGGCGATCATCACCCAAAGGCTCGAAGCGACACCGGAATCATGGAGAACACTCTGGGAAGGCCTCGCCCAGTGGCAATGTCACCTCTTCAGGGAGGTAGGGATGCTGGGCTGCCCGGGAACTCCCCTTCCCTGACCCCTGCCTTGTCTCCCTAAAAGGAGGCCGGAGATTATCCTGCTGCTTTGCCAGCATCTGTCATCAGAATGTGCTGCCTCTGCCCACAGCTCCACGATGCCAAGGGGCCCGGTGAGGTCCTGGCTCTGCCGCTGGCTGTGGTCATATCTGCATTCATGCCTGCAGAGTGACCGGGCTCACACCGGCCTCCCACCCAGAGAACTTGTCTGGGAGCTCAGAGGTTTCTGTGGAGATGGCTGGTGGATCCAAGCCCTCCTACCTTTCCACACACATAGTGTTGCTCAGACCAAGGAACCCTAGAGATGACTCTCCTTGGAGGCATCACAGAGGCATAGGAGGAGTCCTGGGCCTCTGTACTCCAGCCACGTGCTCTGCCCACTGCGCCCCATTGGGGTGATTAGACTCGTGGCTCAGTGAGCGTGAGCCCTGGCTACCACTCAGCATGGATTTTGGTAACAGAAGCCACATGGCTGAGCCAACTTTCTTGGGCTTCTGTGAGCCTTCGTTGATGTGGTTTAATTCTTGGGTTTGAGGAAGCAGCAGTGAGGAAGCTGCTGCTTTGCATCCCTCTTAAGGTCATACGCAATGTGGAAATTAGCAAAGACCCACCAAATGAGAAAAGCAAAGGCTGTTTATTCAGAGCTCACTCCAGCATGGGGTCAACCACAAGACTTGCATTGTAGTGGAGACTCAAAGGCAGGCTGAGGAGTAGGAAAGCTTTATAGTGGAGAAGGGGAGGGCTTTGGGCGTGCCCGATTGGAAGCTGTCGGCACAGCAAGGGGGTGGGGCAGGCCAGCAGCGGGGCATCCCATGTGATTGGTTAGGAGAACATACTTGGTTTTCTCTGGTGCGTCCTAAGTGGGAAGCAGGGACAATACTTGGGAAAGCTGTCACCTATTAATCAATTCCTGGTCATTTGGGGGCCAATTATTACAGACATTATTGTTTAGCTTTCTGAATCATCACTGGGACAACCACTGGCTCCTGCAAGTCAGATGCCAGGCTGGCTTCCCCAGTTGTGCGTCCTAATGAGGGGCTGGTTCTCTGGCAGGTTGCTGCAGGTCACGGATCAGACTTTTGTGTTTACGTGTGGTCCAGCCATTGTCCATTTGCATATTCAGTCTCTCAGAGGCTGCAAAACGAAATCCATGTGGCTAGGGCTGCCAGACTAAAATTCAGGATGCCCAGTTAAACTTAAACTAGATACACTAATATTTTTAGTATAAGTATATACCAAATATGGCATGAGACATACTTACATTAAAAAAATTATTCGTTGCTTATATGAAATTCAAGTTTCAATGGGCATGTTGTGTTTTTATTTGAAAATCTGGCAACCCTACATGTGGCTCAACCTATTTTTTTTTGCAAGGGAGGGGGCGTTCACCAGAGGGTGGCAAGGATACAAATTTTTAGGCCCGAGCCCCGACCCCCCTGCCCGCTTCTCAGTGGCCCTGGGGTGTTAGCAGAAGAGGTTCATCCCCCCAGTACAGTTGTCTCCAGAACTGACGAGAAGTCGGGAGGCATCTCGAAGGATTCGGCCCCAAACAGGGGAATCAGGCTGCCCACAGGCAGGTCTGGGCCTCTAACAACTCAGGTGGGACTCCCTCGGGCTCAGCCAGGCCTGTGTCTGTCCCCAACCTCCAGAGCACTGACCCACCTTTGTCCCACAGCGGTACACGGTTCACCAAACCCAACAAAATCGACAGAAAGTACCAGGTGCTCTGGGACAAGCCACCTCCTCATGCCGAGTAAGTGACGGTGTCTTTTCCTTTAACTGCATTTTAACCTGATGTCTCCATGTGGGGGCACTAAACCTGGGTCAGGTGAGGGGCAAATAAGGAGGGGGCAGAGCCAGCAGGGTTGGTGAAGGGGCAGATCATGATCAAGGGCAGTTTGCCTCAACTCATTTCACCTGAATTTGTTGAGAGATTTTTTTTTTTTTTTCACCAAAACTTTACATGTTTCAAACGAAGCATTTTGTGGTAGCAGGGCAGCAATGCCTGTTTGAGGGTTGGGTTTTGTTTTATATTTAAGTGCTTCTCCCTCCCCCATTCCTCTTTTCCTGTATTCTAATGTCAATGATTAAAATAAAATATGCTCCGCTTAACATAGCTACATTTCAAGGAATCCAGTAAAATTTCAACTTCGGAAAATCAAAAGCACTCAGAGAAAGGTCAAGGCTACAAGCGTTCTTCCCTCCCCTGAGTCTCAGCACCCCTCCGCACCAGCCTCTCCGCCCCACTGGCCTCACCACTTGGGTTTTTCAAACATGCAAAGAGGGGCAGCTTTTACATCAGGTGGCCAGTCAGCAGCTAGATGCGCCCTTGCCCCATGCACCCAAAGACATTCCACGTCGTTAAGACCTTCACTCTCTCCCAGTTTCCTGTAGTTCTGTTACTTTATCACATATGCAGATGCATGTAACCATTGCCACAGTGCAAACACAGGACCGTTCTGTCATCACCAAGGCTGTCCCTCCCCTGCTGCTCCTTGCAGCCACATCCATGGGCCGCCCCCCCGCCCCGCTGTCCCTAACCCTGAGCAGCAACTGCTCTGTTGTCCCTCCCTACAATGTTGTCACTTTAGGGGTGTCATATAAATGTTCTCATACAGTATGTGACTTTTCGGAGTGGCTTTCTGCAGTCACCACAGTGCTCTTGAGATCACTCAAGTTGTTGTGTCAGCGGTCCACTCTTTCGTGTGACCAAGTGGGACAGATGATGTCTGTGGTATGGAGGCACAATGGCTCTTCAGCGATGAAAACAACCACAGGCTACACAGGAAAAAAAAATAAGTTGAGAATTCATTGAATCTCTGAAAGCGGGGGACTCCCCTGGCGTAACACAGTGGTTAATTGCTCAGAAAATACCACCAGATGGGTAGGGCTCGGCACTGGGGCTGGGGATTCCATGGTGAAGAGGAATAGACACACAGTCCAAAACTTCCATCTGCTGCAAGAGATGGAGGTTAATCAACTAGCCACGTAAATCAATCCCAAATGCCTCTCTGAGGAGTGCTGTAGGGTTGAGGGCCACACTGGGAGCTTTGGAATGAGGCAGTTGGGAACTGCCACCAAGCTGGGATCTGAGGAAGAGCAGGGACAGATGTGACCGAGAGGAAATCAGCAGGGCTCTCGGGAAGAATCAGTCTGTGCAAAGGTCCTGGGGCAGGGTGAGTGATCACAAGGAGTGATGAGGCCACAAGAAAGCAGAGACCCTCGGAAGGGGCCAAACCCAGCTTGTCACACACAAGAGGCATTGAACTTGACAAGCAGAAATATTAGGTGGGGATGTGCTAGGGCATCACATGAATGTCCAACTCTAGCTCTGGCCTGGAGGCTGAGTCCTCAGAATGTTCTGTCCATTTGTCTTTGTCCACATCGTTTGGTGTGATTAGGCCAGGCCTCTCAGGGCTCCGTCTCGTGTGTGTTGCAGGGATTTTAAAGGGATCGTCATGACCCTCCTCTGGGAGAGCAGTGAGCATCTGGTGAACATCATGGAGGTGAGAGCTGCAGCCCAAGCCCTCTGCCTGCCCCTCCGCCAGCCACTGGCCAGTGTCCCCAGAGGCCTCTGCCTCCTGCCTTCTGCGGAGAATGGCCATGTGGGCGAAACTGAGGAAGAGGGATTCCAGCCCCCACGGCCATGGCTACCCAGCTAAACCTCATTCACCCGTTTATCCAGCTGTGCAGCCAGCAAACATTTCTTGGACACTTACTGTATGTCAGATACTGCGTGTGCCCAGAGGAATAAGCCCGTCTGTCCCTGAGGCCAGTGCCCAGCAGGAGGGGGACAGGCATGGTGGCACCATGGGAGGCAGGTGGGAGACGTGATCAGGCACCTGGGGAGTCCTCTGATAGGAGCTGCTCAGTGCCCTATTTCTATACACGCCACACAGGGGTGTCTGCGCATTTTTCTGCCTGCCTCCTACTGAGCTGCAAATCCTTTAGAACAGGAGCTTCAGATCATTCATCCCAATGGCCCCCAGCCTAGTAACCAGCTTGGCAACTTCATTGCAAGTTCTCAATCTGGTCATTGAAAGGAGGTTCCATTTCGGCATTGAAGGATAAATAGAATTTTGCCGTTCACTCACTGGTGCCTTGCAAAGCCCTGTGACACCGGCAGTGGTGAAAAGGACTGACGAGCAGGAAGAGGGTCACCGGTTTAGGGACAGCAGGGGAGAAGGCCAGGAGGTATTGAGGGCAGGGTGGGGGATGCCAGGAGCCTGGTCCAGAGTCCCATGGTGAGGGTCCTTGCCCAGACACTGCCGACCCTCTCGCAGGAGTTCAACCGCAAAGAGAAGCGCTCCGTCACCAGGCCCGACTGCATGTGCGACAGCTTCGAGCAGTGTGTGGAGAACACCAGCAAGAAGATGCTGGAGTACCAGGCACAGATGGACGAGTACCACAACTCCTGCCTCATCGGTGGGTGCTGGCGGCTGGGGCAGGCTCCCGGCGTGGCGGCACAGGGCCACTGGCTGAGCTAGACCCGGGCCTTATGACCTGGGTGTGACCCCTCGGCCCGAAGGTCGCCAGGCAAGGCAGGGGAGCATCTTAATGAAAAGTCGATATTCTGGAATTGGGAGAAAACCTTAATCCGATTTAACTGGGGGAAATAATGAAGTGCCCCCTCCAAAAGGTCTCTTTTTCATGAGAAATGTGGTTTGTATAACTAAAAATGTTTTGTTCGTTGCACAGGTATCTTTGACAGCTTTATTGAGATAGTCACATACATGCAATTCACTCACTTAAAGTGGATTCAATGGATTTAGTATATTCCCAGAGCTGTGCAGCCATCCCACTGTCCTCCCATCACTTCCTGAGCCCTGCACAGCCACGAGTCTCCTTTCTGTCTGTATAGAGCTGCCTGTTCTGGACTTCCATATGAATGGGATCATTTAGTACATGGTGTTCTGTCATGGGGCTCTTTCATTCTGCATAATTTTTAATGGTTCATCCATGTTGTACTGCGTATCTGCACTTCACTCCTTTCCATGGCTGACTTATATTCCACTGTCGGCATGAACCTCGTTTTGTTTATCTATTCATTCACTGCCAAACATTTGACTGTTTCAAATGCCGTGAACACTGCTGCTAAGAACATTCACGTACATATTTTTGTGTAGGCATGTTTTGACTTCTCCGGGGTGTGTAACTAGGAGTGGAATTGCTGTGTCACATGGTAACTCGATGGTGTACTCTGCGCCCGGCTTGTGCTGGGATGATGAACTTGATAGACGCAGCCTCCCGGAGAACAGGGACCTGGCAACAGGCGGGTAGAACTCATCTTGCCATTTACATTTATTACTATGACATTAGAGGGGCTGCGGAAACATGAGCCTTGCCCCCCTTTTGTCCATTTCTCCATGTTCTTCTTTACCTGTGTCCACAGCCATGTGTGTCTCATGCCGTGGTAAGCCCTAATTATCTCTCCTGTAAGAGAGCTGGAGGGCCCATTGTTGGCCTACCGTGTTGGTGCAGAGGCAGCGTGGATAGAAGAGGGAGGGGATAAGGGGCGGTCAAGACCCAGTGCTGCCATCTCCCTGCTGTAGGACCTTGACCGAGTCACCTCACCTCTGTGAGCCTCAGTTTCCTTGTCTGTAAATTGGAGATAAAGACAGAACCCACTCTGCAAGGCTTTTTTGAGGATTAAACCCCTCGCACACACCTGCCTCGTACAGGGTAAGCAGTCTGCTGCGGCCTCATTACTGTGGCTGCACAATGACTGGAATTGGAGCTATAGACGGCATCTTGTTCCTCTAGCTCGGTATCTCCCCTGGTGAATTAGAGTTAGAAGAGGAAATTAGAAAAATGTGCAAGGAGCAAGAGACTATTAGAATGACCAAGTACATATGAAAGAGAACCAGATAGAGCTCCTATATGGGAAAAATGAATATTTGAAATCTAAAAATTATAAATGGCTTGACCCGGCTGGTGTGGCTCAGTTGGTTGGAGTGTCATCTTGTGCACCGAAAGGCTGAGGGTTCTATTCCTGGTCAGGGCACATGCCTAGGTCGTGGGTTTGGTCCCTGGTCCGGCGCACATGGGAGGCAACTGATAGATGTTTCTCTCATGTTGATGTTTCTCTCTCTGTCTCTGTCTGTCTCTCCTCCTTCCTCTCTCTCTCGAATCAATAAATATACCCTTGGATGAGGATTTTAAAAAATTATAAATGGCTTTACAACTAGATTATTCACTGGTGGAGGTGAAATCCATGAACTACAAGGCAGATCCAAAGAAAATATCCCAAACGCAACACAGAAAAACAGATGAAGGTTGGGAAGGAGGCGAAGAAGTGTGGAGGAAAGAGCAGGTCTAACGTGCAGCCAGTTAGCGGTCCAAAGGGAGAGAGGGGAGACTGCAGTCGGGGTGCTATTCCAAGACATGGCGGGTGAGACAGTGGCTTAAAGGCACAACATATTTTAATGAGCTGAGCCCTGAACCCGGTGGCTCAGTTGGCTGGACCATTGTCCCATACGCCCCCCCAAAAAATGATTACAGGTTTGACTCCAGATCAGGGCACGCACCTAGGTTGAGGGTCCCATCTCCAGTCGGGGCGCCTATGGGAGGCAGCTGATCGATGTTTGTCTGACATTGATCTCTCTCTGTCTCCCCCAAATCAACAAACACATCCTAGGGTGTGTAGTAAATGAGCTGAAAGGTCCTACAGAGTATAGCAGAGAAGTCCTTTGAACTTGTTTAATTCAGTATTTTCTATACTAGTTTGACCACAGGACCCCTTTGGATGAAATAGCTATTACCACATCGAAGACCAAGTCTTTTTCTCTTTTGGACACTGCTTTGGGTCTTTCTTAGAGAGATCACCACAGCAATTTGGCTCTGCTTGACCCTCTCCTCCAACCCCAATGTCTACAGAATTACGAGTCCAGATGAGGAGGTTTGAGGAGCTGCTGCCCCAGGTGTGCTGGCTGGTGATGGAAAATTTCAAGGAGCAAAACTGGAAAAAATTTTGTACCTCCACCAGAGAGATCCAGGAACAGTTCTGGGATCATATGAAGGGGCTGGAAAAAAAGAAGGTGGGGACCTCAGGATCAGCCCTTCCTCCCCAGGACCAGGGCCCCCGGGAGTTCAGAAACAATGCAGGGCATAGAAAGAACTGAGTCCCGGGGAGGGCAGTGGGCCAGGCTTGGGAGCGTTGGATGAGAACTAAGGGACACAAGGCAGTGGAGAAATGGGGGTGGAGCCAACAGCTTCTTGGTAAGAGTCATTCAGTACAATCCTCATTGGGTTTCATGGGGGGGTCAGTTGGGTTCTGTGTGGCCATCGTCATTGAGATCAACAGTGATCGTCTACCTGGTCCTTGCAGCCATGGGATGTGGATGCTGTTTTGTTCCTTGGACCAAAGCCCTGATAGTGCTGGACAGATGCTCAGCTCACCCTCTCCCTGTCCTCAGAGTCGGCTCCAGCCATGCCCCTCTTGCCTTCTCTGCCCACCCATGGCTCATCAAACACCTGGGTCGGAGCACATGTCAGTCTGGCCATCATCATGATTTGCAGAGGACATAGGCCAGTGACTTTTTCGTCCTGGCCTTAGGACAGTGTGGTCAAAATTCCTGCTCATTTCTGGATTTTTTCGATTGAAGGATAAAAATGCCCAGAGTCTCCATCCTAATCTTGGACACCCCGCACATTTCCAAGAAGTGGAGTCTCTATGTCTGGCAGAAGACAAAAGGCAGGAAGATTTGGACATCTTGATTAAGACAACCAAGGACAAGCTAGAGGTCAGTGGTGCCATCAACTCCCCAGTCCAGGGCTGAGGGCTGCAGAGCCCCCCAGAGAGATCCCCTGGCTGACAGCCCACCGCCCCCAGCGCTGAGCACAGCTTTTTGCCGACACTCTGGCCAGATGGGGGGATGAAAGCAGGCAGGTTTTATAGGTGGAGATGGTCATCGTTGGCTGTTTCAACTTGCATTTTTTGATTTCTAAATTAATTAATTACAAAATGACTGATGAGAACTTTTTTTTCAAGATCCACGTCTGGTTGCATTTCTTCTTTTGTGAGTTGTCCCTTGGCCATTTCTGAATCACTTCCTCTCTTCAAGCCAAGTCACCTGTTGGGAGAGGCCTCCCGGCTGAGGACCGGGTGCCGGTTCACTTGGATACAGCTGGCACACGGCTCCGGCCTCGCGCGGCTCGCTGGCTCCCCAGGTCCTCTCTCAGCTTCCCTCAGAGGCAAAGATCCTTCGCCGCCAGCACTGTGCTCCCTGTGTGTCCTCCAGGAATGTGCCAGGAAGTGCGGCCGGTTGTTCATCGCCAGCCTGGCCACCTTCGCCGAGAAGTTCCTGCTGCAGCTGGACGAAGTGATCACCATCGATGACATCCAGGCTGCAAGTGAGCGGCGCCGCGCCTGGTGCCCGGCCCAGGGGCTGGCGGGCATAGGCGGATGGGCCTGGGGGGTCTGCTCCCCCAATTCCACCAGAATGAAAACAGATTCTGCCCTGAAGGGGCTGATGAATTTTTGTTTGTTTTCATTAAAATTAACTTGTTTTCACTAAAAAAGCAATTCCCAAATGGGTTAAAGATTACCTGTTAAAATGAATATTTTTATCATTTTGGGGCAGGGAGAGTTTTCCTAAGTATGAGATGATAGCCAGAAACCGTAACAGAAATGGCTGGCACTTCTCTGCGGCCAAAACAAAAACAAGGAAAAATGTTGAAGGCTGGGAAGACAAACCACAAACCAGAAAAATACTCCTAATATCCTAGAGGTCAGGGAAAGACCTAACATCCTTGTGGTACAAAAAACTCACCAGGTCAAATTTGTAAAAAGAGACCAAGGACAAACACATCGAGTTAAAAAAAGACGTAATTCACGTGGCCAGGAAGTGCAAAAGATGCTTGACTTGGCCGAGCGTGAAAAATGCAAATATGAACATTGTTAAGATACCGGTTTTGCTGACAGCCTTGCAAGGTTTTTAAGTTTAGTGGCAACCAGCCCTGGTGAGAGTGCGAGGAAGCCCCATGCCACAGAGACCCTCGGAGAAGTGCGACACTGATGGCACTCTCTTGGGGACGCCACCTGTCCAAATTCTTAATGTGCATGCCTTTGACCTTGCAGTTTTTACCTTAGGAATTTATCCAACAGAAGTAGTTGCATGATTTTTCAAGGATATATTTTAAAACATATTCATCCCAGCATTAAAATCAGAGAATTGGAAACAATACTAATATCTAAGTATAGAGGAATGGATGAATAAATTATGGCTGAAATGGGCAATGAACACTGTTCAGCTATTAAAGTGGGTTTAGTGGGCCTGTATGTGCTAATGTGGAAAGGCGGGAAGGAATGCTGTTATGTGAAAACTTAAGTTGGCAGTCAGTACTTATCTATGCTACCGTAAAAAAACCACACACATAATACAAACACGCATGTGCACATACATGTAAGTGAATCTGTGTGAGAGAGATGGAGAGAGACGGAGAGGACGAGAGGCAGAGCCTGGGAGACGGGGGCCGGACGGCCGACAATTGACCTCCGCTGGCGGCTGGGGTTACGGAGACTTATCAGACCTTTTCTCTTTCCAGGTTAGGTGATGTTTCAAGTTTTTTTAATGACCATACTACTTTTATAGCTATAGAAAGACTCAAGTGATATCTTAAATGTTATCCATTTATCACTAACCTATTAAGTCATTAAAATATATTACTTTTACTCAAATTTTTTATTACAAAGACAATAAGTATTTATTATAGTAAAATAAGAAATTCAATATGAATGACAAAGAAAGTTACAACGATAGCCTGCGTATCTGGTGCATTCTGTCAGCTTTCCTGTGGGAGGGGCCCTGCCTCCCACGGGAGACTCCCAGTGGGGAGGAGCGGAGTGAGCCCTCATTTCTCTAAACGTAAGGTCAGGAGGTGGGCCCCTTGGTCTCAGGCGGTGGGTGAGGCCACAGTCAGCAGCCTGTTTCTTGCCTGCCAGGGATGGAGCCCCCCAAACAGAAAACATCAATCCTCATACGGAGGAAACTCGCTGGGCTCTCCCTGGAAGAAGAGAGTGAGAAGCCCCTGGTTGAACGGGGGAGCAGGTGAGAGGGGGAACAGGAGCAATACCATGAACGGCTGTATTTGCTGGGGGCAGTGCAGTGGGAAAACAGACCTGGAACCCTGGGAAAAGCATTCTATCCTGTGCCTCGGTTTCCTCGTCTGTGAAATGGGCACAGCAGCCCCCTTACGTGGTATCATGAAGAGAAAGTTAATGAGGCTGGAGTGCTCCTGGCACATACTGAGAACTCAGTGGCTGGTAGGTTCCTCGGAGGGGGCCACAAAGAAAAGGCTCCCCGTCTAGTGTGAGGCATGTTCTCGTGTTGCTGGTGGCACTGTGAACATGTGATGAGAGCTCTCAAAGCACTTGTCCCTGTGTCCCAAGAATGTGACTCTGGAAGAAGTAAGGCAGTGATTTGCCCAACTGCGTTCTTAGCAGTGGCTCTGACAGCACAGTAGAAATGGTGGACCGGGAACCAGTGACCACACCTGGCTGGCCGACCGATGGGGAAACTGAGGCCCAGAAATAGGAAAGAACTACAGGTGCAGCATTCCCCTTCCCCACACAGGACCCAAGACTGTCTGTTCACATGGATTCAAACAGCAGGAAAACACAAAAAAGAACTTGAAGAAATGCTTTTTCTTTTAATTAAGACATTTAAAGAAATGCTAACCTCATAAAGACAAATGAATTTTACTGTGACACCCAGCAAAAAAAAGGAAATGCTAACCCTTTTCACCAGGGTTAGTGGGTGTGCTGTGAATGGGAAAGCCAAGCCCAGGGGCCTGTGACAGGCGTGTCTGTTTATAGGAAGTGGCCTGGAATCAAACCCACTGAGGTCACCATCCAGAACAAGATTCTGCTCCGTAAAACAGCATCAGTCACCACCACCAAGACGAACCTGGGCCACCTGGCAACTGTGGAAGCCCGGAATGCTGTCTACCTGGTGAGCAGAGAGATGGGTCAGGAGGGGCGTGTCGTGGGGAGTGCAGAGCAGCTCAGTTTGGCTGGCTGGGGAAGGAGAGAGTTTCCCATCCCGGGTGCCTGACATCGGGCCATGGAGCAGACGACACAGGTCAGGGTGCCCCAGAGCACAGGGTCAACACACTCAGGACAGCTGATATTCCCATATACAAGGACACAAGCCCCTGGTCAGGTCCGGTCCCAGTGACAGCGTGGGTCTGATGGCGTGGCCCCAGTGCCACTGTGGGAGCCCAGCAGAGGGACACCCCACACAGGCGGGGGAGCTGTGGAAAGGAAGACTTCCTAGAGGAGCAGTGAGTCAGGGTGAGGGGACAGGGTTGGTCAGAGGCATGGAGGCCCCAGCAGCGGTGGGTGGGACAGTTGGCAGTTTCTGTTCCACGCGAGCACTACATTGTATCTTTGTAACAAGCCCTTGAGGAAGGTAGCCTTGTCCACGTGTTACTGATGAAGACACTGAGACTAAAAGCAAGTGCCCCCCATAGGCCACTAAAGAGTGGCAGAGGTAGGGTGAGAAGCCAAGTGCCTCTTAGACACCCACTGGGGCCTGTGTGAAGAAGAGGCTACACCCAGTGGCCACCTGCAGGACCTGTCAGCTCTACAGATGTGTGGACCTTTGGTCCAGGTGCCCAGAGAGAAACATTTTTCTGCCCCGAGGTAGGCTGACCCTGGTATTGGTAAGGCTCAGTCTGAGCCTCAGTTTCCCCACCTATAAAACAAAGAAAACAATCAGACCTGCCTGATTGATTATTGAGCAAATACATAAGAAATGACTTCTGAACTCTTGGCAGTGCCTGGGGGCGGAAGGGGGCTGGTTAAGAGGCACCTGCCATCAGTTTATAGTGTTCCTCTAGTGCGCAGAATCCAGAAGTCCCTCCTCACGTGGCCTCCTCCTGCTGCCTTGCTCCTAGAAATATCTAGCATTATTTGAAGGGGAGTTGAAGAAGATCCAGGACGAGTACTCAGCGCAGGCGAAGGAGGCTCAGCGCTGGAAGGACAGCTGGAAGAGCTCCGTGCACACCATCCGCAGCCTGTACTCGTGACACCCTCAGTTCACCCCGAATAAAGGCTTCTTTCGTATGGGCTCCTACTCTCTCTCTCTATCTATCTCTCCGTCCATCTATCCATCCATCCACACGTCCGTCCGTCCTTCCCTGACCAGGCATATCACTCGGGCAGCAGTTCCAATGAGGAAGACTGAGGTAGAAGGAGGAGTCCCACGTGGTTCGCAGGGATGGGGTGGTAACAGGAAGAGGTCACTTAAAACAGAAGTACTTCAAAGGAAATAACTTCCAAAAGTCACGCTTGGTGCTTCCTCTTGGATGATGAAATAATTAGATCTTCTGGAAAAGGGTCTCTTTCACATGTAACAAAATGTGGGTTATAATTGCAACCATGCACTGATTCCCAGAACCAACAAAAAATGCATCCAGTGCCCATTGGGTATTTGCCTGGCAACTTGCCTGACCAAATGACAGTGTTCTGGGAAAAAATCTTCTAGGCCTCCTTAATTTTCCCAAGGGTCTCTTTAGTCCCATGGGACTCAAATCATCCTCCCCGAGAACCTCCGCCCTGCTGTCTTCCTGGTCCATGCTCTCCTCTCTGACTGCTGCTTGGCTCCGCGGGGCCAGGTCTCCTTCGTGAGTAGCTTTCCCTGTCACCTGGACAGGCTGCTCACGTGCCTTCCTCGACATCACACACCCCTGTTTCTTTTACATGGTTGCCATTTCAACTGCAACCATGTACATTTTACCATGCTTTCTCTCTTGTAATGACTCACGAGGCAGGCTCCTTTGTATCTACCTAATGTGGCTTCTTCCCACTGCCTTTGCCTTTCCTCACCCCAGCATCTAGTGCAGTGTAAAGTTTGTACCAGCGGGTTGATAACTATTACGGAATCAGTAATACTGTAGTTGGTTACTTTGCTTAAAGTATTAGTTACCCCACAGCCGAGTCCTTAACCAGATGACAGTGCAACAATATCCACATCCTTGGAGTCATCCAAACATCTGGGCCTTGTCCAAGGCTGAGCTGTGTAGGTGACCTACACCTTGGCAGGGGGTAGGGGGGCCTCCTAGACAGCCAAGCCCCTCCCCTGTTGCTTCTGTGACCTCTCCGTAAACAATCTCACTTTAAGCTTTCCCGATCCCCTGTTTCCCAGTGTTCTTCGGCTGCATGGCCTCCACAGCTTTAGGGATCAGTCTCTCCTGGGGATTAGCCCCTTTCAGCTGACTCACCTTGGAGACCTTTGTGGGCAGATTAGGGAGTTCTGCTTGATCAGCACATCCTTAGCTGTTCCACAGCCTGGATTTTAGCAGGGCTCTGACAATCAATCCCTTTTGATGTTTTGTTTTTTCTCCTTACTCAGTTAAAACAAATGCAATTGTCCAGAAATTGCTCTGCATTTGTTTGTGAGGCCATAGCTGATAGGAGAGGGGGCAATCACGATGTTAATGATTAACCAAGAGGAGGTCTGTCCAAAGGTCGCTTTTGTCCTGGATCTGTTTTTTCTGACCTTATGTAAGCAACCAGTTCCAGTGAGGCCGTTCCACAGACACAACTTCGAACATGTTGTTTAGCTTTAAAGCAAATTATTATTGCTAAAATTATTTGCGATGAAATAACTCAGAGGGAAAAAAAGATGAACAAAATCTAAATTCTTTTCAAGTTGTTCACAAGGGAGATGAGACATGGACTCACCTCCTGCATTTACCTCCACTGTCAACATGTCTGAGGAACAAGTCAGGTGCTGGGAGAGCTCAGCTGAAGGGGGAATCGCTTTCAGGTGGGGCGTCAGGAAGATTTCCCGGGAGAGGAGTTGCTCAAGACACTGAATACTGCTGTAAGCAAGTCCCCGAGGCTCAGCTGCTGGTGCATGTGGTGATAGAAGTGAGAGTTTAGGCTTTCTTTTTGAAGATGATGTACAGAAGAAACAGATGAGTTCAGGTGGGAAGTGAGCTCGAGGCAACCAGAGGTCTCTAAAATTGCCGCTCTCAATTTTGAAGAGCGGAAGGGATGCTGGCAAAGCTGCCTGTGGCAGCTGTGGAGTCTGCGAGGCTCTGAGAGGGAGGATGGGGCTCTTTCTCGGGCTATATTGCAAACACCTAAAAAAAAAAATCCCTCAGGTAAGATAAACAGTGAGAGACAGACGGGTTCTTGACCATGGTGGTTGTCTCCCTTTCGTTGTAAATGGTGCTGGCTGAACTGAGAAGACGGAGGAAGGGTCAGAAATTCAACTCAACCAATAGCTTTGGTCCCGTCTGCTCTGTAGGGGCGTTTTGGTGTTTTGTGTCCAATGTGGTTCTTTCCAAATGAACAGACCCCCCACTTAGGGACAGAAATGCAGGAAGAGCTTTCGATGGAGGTTTCACACTTTTAATATTCCCACCTTTCTCAGCCCAGGATAAGCTGGCAACAAATTGATCTTCCTTCCTCGCACCTGGGCCTTGATCTGCGCTTCAAGAGAAGTTATAGAAAGGGAAGTGCAGGACCTTCTCTGAAATCATATGCCCAATTTTGTATCTATATGTTACTTTCACATATACTGACTTCCTTCCCCACCAAAAGGTAAGAACCGTTTTGTTTAAAGAGTAAGCAATTTGTATCATCTCTGATGTCCCTTAGTTCTCCTGAAATCCAACTATATCCAGGGCATGAGGGTTAATTCTTGAACTCCCTGGGCCTTGAACCATTCCCAAAGAAAATAAACACCACTTCCTAATCAGTCCATACTATGTCAGCTACCCAGGGACTTCTGAGGACCATCTGATATATCTTGGTCAAAAATTTATCTAGAATGGACACTTTACCCAAGGACATGAAAAGATGCTCAACATCATTAGTCAAGGGAAAATGCAAATTCAAACCTCAATATGATATTTCTATATATCTACTGGAATGGCTAAAATTAAGGAGACTGACAATACTAAGTGCTACAAAGGATCTAGAACAACGTGAACTCTCCTACATCGCTGGGGCGTGAGTGGGAGGGGAATTCAAAATGGAGCACCCACTTTAAAAAACAGTTTATGATAGTTCTTACAAAGTCAGACATGCCCTTACCCTACAACAAGCAATTCTACTCCCAAGTGTTTTTGCCAGAAAGATAGGACCACACAAAGATCCACATGTGACTGTTTGTGGCTGCTTTATTATAGTAGTCCCAACCTGGACACAGCACACGTGTGAATCAAATGCGAACAGATGAACAAACTGCAACATATCCACACGTACAACAGCATCCTAATTCAACAATAACAAGGAAGAGTCTTCTGATATATGTGACAACAGAGGTGACTCTCAAAAGCATGTTGTGAAAGAATCCAGACACAAAAGATTCTATATGGTATCATTCTACTTATATGACAAGGGGCTGATGTCGGGGAGGAAATGAAATGAAAAGGGTCACTCACAACTTTGTGGAATGATCAATTAGTTCTATATCGTGATTGTGGCCGCGGACACACGATTGAACACATTTGTCAAAATTCATCAAACTGTATGTTGAAATTTTTATGATATGTAAAGTATTTATTGGTAAAGCTGATTTAAAAAAACTAGCTGCAGAACATCTTTTTGCTTAATCAATAGGACAGCACAAACATGGGACCCCTTTGCAAGTATGAAGGACCTCAGACTTGGGGTCAACTCACTCGGTTTTATCATTTACAGTATTTTACATTCTGGACTCTGGAGTTTTTCCTAATTTCCTGCTCCAACTGACATTCTTTGAACAGGGTGCAGCTTTTCACATCTTTCCTATCTTCAGTATGGAGCCAGAGGATGTTGTGAGCACTGCAGGGTCCAAACTGGGTCTGGTTGTACTTGAGGTCTATTAAATCCACTTCAGTGTTTGCAGCAGATTGGAGGGAGAAGGGAGAGAGCTCTGAAACAGACTGAAATTTCAGTCTATTAACGACAGCCAGAATGAAGTGTCAGGGAGAGACACTGGGCGGACTAAGGAACTCCATGTGGAAGCATAAAAGAGAACAGTGTTCAAAGAAAAACGAACAGTTCCCCACTGCCTTTGGGAAAAGCCCCAGACTCAAGCACGGGCTACCAGGCTTTTCATGATCTACTTCCCATACACCCTTTCATGGTCCACTAGATCTTTTCACTGAATCAAAGGCTCCTCAAGCACAGGTTTGTGCCTTAACAGAGTAGGCACTCCATGGAAGTCTGTTCTTTAACAGCAGGTGTTCGGTATATGCTGTTTGTCCTTTCCCCTTCTGTTGGACATTTACGGGTTTCCATTTTGGGCTGTCAGGAACAATGCTGCTATGAACATTCTTGTCCAAGTTTTTAGGAGGACATATGCTTTCACTTTTCTTGGGTGAACTCTGGGAACAGAATTGCTGGGTCATTTGTTGGTTTAAGGAATATAAGCCAATATGCCCAGCAAATGTTGGTAAAATGTATGTACAGAAGGAATAAGTGAATAAATATTAAGTGTTTGATAATTTTAGAATGAATGAATTTGACAAATATTTGTATCATCCTTATAATGCTCCAGGCACTGGAAGTAGACTAGGAAACAAGACAAAGATCCCTGTGCTTATAGATCTTTAACTTGAGGAGGAGAGCAGACATGAAAAGATTTAGAACACATTTACTGTGCTAAGGAGAGAGAAAGCAGAGAAAGGAGACAGGGAATATGAGGGAAAGAGATTGACATTTTTGAGAATGTGGCCACCCTTCTTTAAAGGGTGATGCTTGAAAAACACCTAAAGGAAATGAGCAGACTGGGTGGCTGTCTAGCAGAATAAAAATTAAATGAGGAAGAGTTGAAGGAAACTTCTGATGGGAGAATGAACACAACAGCAGGAGCGCGCCGGCGCTGCCCAGATCAGTTGGGTCCCAGTCCCTCCCGGCCCGCCTGTACTCTCTTTGCCCATGAGGAGGCGCTCCCGAGCTCACCCTGCAATCGTCTTCGCCCTCGGCCCTGCGTGGGCACGCGCAGAAACCGCTAGGCGGCGTCGGTTTTCCTTCCCACGCGCGGACGCCGGCGTGGGCGGACGAGGCCGCGGTGCCCGCGCGTGCGCACAGCCGAAGCTGGGCGATCCCGAGCGGGGTGGAGCGGGGCGGGGCAGAGCGGGGCGGGGCGGGGGCTGGAGGTGATTCCCGAGGCGCAGCGGTAGCTCGGCGGAGAGAGGAAACCGAAAGTGGGCGGCGGCCGCGGAGGTGGCCCTGGCGGAGACGGCGGCGGGAGCTGGGTCCACAGGCGCGGGGACCAGCCGTGGGCCCCCGGAACGAGGTGAGCGCAGGTCCTACTGCCGAGGGCGCGACAGGTGCCGGGCGAAGTCGGCCAAGGTTTGGGGACGACGCGGCGCACCTGTGTCTCCAGCGGGACAGTGGCCCGGGCGACGTTCGAACGGGCCTCTGCCCCGTAGCCGCAGGGGATGCCGCGGTCCGATCCCCGGAAACCGGGCCGGGCGCCGGGGGAGTTGGAGTTCCAGAGCGCAGTGTTTGAAATCTGGGGGGACTCCCCTGGCCACTCGGGGCCGGCTGTGCGTTCCCCCGGGAGTCGGACAGAGCCTCCCGCCGCCTGCGAAAGTAGGCGGCGGGGGAAATGCCGCAGCGGGGGTGTGGACGGGGGCGGGAGGGGCTGACCAGGAAGTGGTTCCCGGCACCGGCGGGACCAGCAGCTGCCTTCGGCCGGAACCAGGGCTGTCCGAGCCTCAGGCTATGTGAACTCCCTTATTTTACACCCGGAGCTTTAAGTTCTGCCAGCCCATGCAGGCCGCTCAAGGTAGTGCAGGGCACAGACACCATCTATTCGACCAAACAAATCGTGAGCACTGGGTGGGTTCAGAGTTCCAGGCTCCGAAGGAAACATGAATCAATGAATGAGTTGTGTCTTAACTTCCACCACGATGCAGCAAAGTCAGGTTCACAGCCTCAACTTAATGGGAGGAGGTTTGGAGCCCACACAACTTTTCCTCTCTGATCCACTTGAGGGGTGTAATACTTTTCCGTTAATAACCCAGGGTATCACTGCAAAATAATTTCAGTGATTTGAGTAGGAAAGGGAAATACCTATATTACATGCAAAAAAAAAAAAAAAAAAGTCCTGGCTCAGAAGTATTCTGAAAACAAAACAAAAAACAAAACTAAGCAAAACAACAAACCACCCATCTAGGTCATCCACGCCCCCCACCCAATCGTGCAAGTAGAAAAATTGCAGAAGAGTGTTCCTTCTAGTGATAAGCAATGGCTTAATGACAGACAGTGAAACCTTGACCCAAGTCCCTGACTTATCCCGATCTCCCTTGATGTGTATCGGTGCGGCATACTGCAATTAGCATCGGCTTTGCAGGCCTTGGAATCTGAGCTTCTCCTCTTACTGTGATCTTGAACAGATTACAGACTTTGAACCTGGTTTTCTATTTACCAAATGGAAATATTTAGCTTAGTCTGCGTGACTTTTGTGAGATAACTACTGTAAATCCTTTGAATGATAATCAGGAAATGTTAACTCCCGCCAAACTTCCCATAATTTACATAATCGGATTTCAGTGTCTTGGAAGCAGTGACACGTCTTTAAATTCTCTATGTAATATCAAGTGGCCCATGGTAGAGATTTTTGCAGTTCCACTCCACTGACATTCATTGAGCATCAATTACGTGTAAATTACTGTGCTGGGTCCTGGGAATTGCTCCTGAGACCAGCTGGATTAGAACCTACATCTCCTGTGCGCAGTATAGGGCCCTTTGGTGGCACACAGCCTCCCTCTTGGCTAAACACAGTGAGACTGGGAGGCAGTGGTGGGTGGTGTTTTCAGATTGCAGTCCCTGTAGATTGGAAATGAAATGTAATCTCTGCTAGTGCCCTTTTAAGTGTACTGGTTGAGTGTGGCTGAATGAACTATTGTAGTTTGTACCAAGAGATTTAAACTTCTTGAAGGACCTCTCTTTAAGTTCTCTGCAACATAATCTAGTCAGAGACAATATGAATGAGAAGGAAAAAGACTTTCTAATCCAACACTAAGTGACTACTCTCTGTTGGACCAAGTGCCATTTTTAAGAACAGATTGGACAGAGAGAGAGTGCTCTGCTCCTGGGCGCTTTGGGATCAGCAGATACGTGCAGGCTCGACAGAAATGCCTTGGTATGTGGCGCGAAATCTAGTTGGTGTTTCTCTATGTAAAACCTATGTTCTCTACCCTCGACTCCCACTTTGTGCTTTGAAATGCTTCTTTAAAAAAAAAAATTCCCCATCGGGCCAATTTTTAAAGAAAGTTTTGTCTTTCAAACAACCTATTTAAAAGTAATTTACTTTGTCATTTTAGCTGCAAATGTGTACATGTGCCAATTGGAGCTTCTGATCAGCACAAGTTACCCAGTGGGACCCCAGAGTGAATGTGGTGTGTTAGCTATGCAGCCTTGTCAGGAGGAGACAAACCTGTGGTTCCCGTACCCCCCTCCAGGACTCGAAGGACTCCGGGGAGAGTTGAGAGCCGTAGGTCTTGCCCACCTCCCTCATCTTCCATGGGAGAGAAAGAGATCTGAAGTGACTTGCTCACAGGGTCACATATACTTAGTAGCATAAATAGGATTAAGACCCACACTCCTAAATAAGCTAGTTTGTCATTTCTAGCATATAGATTTATGGAAAGACCTTGCTTATAATTTGTAGTATGAACTTAGTAATGCACACATAATTTGCAGTTTGAAGTAACAGTAAAAAACAAAACTACTTCCTTGGAGATACTCTATGGAAGTATTGTACCTCACCATTTGAGCCATTAATAAGTATCTTTCCATTTCAAAAGAGTTGATAAGTAATTCAAGTGGTAATAAATAGACTGTAATTGGAAAGAAAAGGTGCCATGTCAAACTGTTGCAAATGAGGAATCGTGTGGAAGGGTCTTAGGCAAAAGCCTTCCCTCTTAGGCTAAGTGTATTGTTTGTAAGATGAGGGGTTTGGGATGATGTCTCAGGTCTTGTCAGCATAGACATTCGGGACTATAGAGGCCTGGCCTGTTGCTGAAATAGTTCTTCGAGGATGAGGGCGTCCAGTTGCCAAAAGTATATGTCACGAGGAGATACTAAGAACTGAGTAGCTGATTAAAGAGAGATTACTTGGTGATTTCAGTTTACCCTAATAATTCTTCAGATTTATTTTGGGGGTTTAGCACCACTCTACAACTCAAATTTATGACATGAAAAATGCAATGAGGAGGATGAGCCAGGTAGTACAATTGGAAATCATTGAGAAGAGAGAACCTTGGAGAAGAGAAAGCATAGGGGAGAGGCAGACCAGCTTGGCTAAAGGTCTTTGGGCACCAGCAGCCGTGAGGAAGCCTGAGCAACACCAGGGAAGCAGATAAAATGCAAATGACTGAGCCAGGGAGGATCCGTCAGTAGTGAAGGCGTGTGTCTAGAGGACTCCAAAACCAGGTTCAGAGCAAGACTTTTCGTCAGGACCATTTTTAGGTATATTAAAGAAAAAAGAAAGCTGTGAATTTCCAAAATACAGTTTTGAGAATCAGTTTAAGCTCTTGAAATTGCTTAAATCTTGCTTTTCTCAGGTTTGGCATTACTTTCCCCTACTTCTTGCCCTACTTCCTGTACATATTAGCAGTTTGGGGTGCTCACAGTTAAAATGAAAGGATAAACCGTGTCAATTGCCACCATTGAAATCTTGCAACAGTTGGCAATTCTTTTGGTTTTGGGTGCCACGCCCTTCGCTCAAAATGTGGCTGATCCTTGTTGCAGCCACTTTAAGGGTTCAGCATACCCCAGGGTTGCTGTCAGTATCCATCCTTTAAGTGCCAAATTTACTTTTAGAAGCCTACTCTACATGTGGAGCAGCTGTCCAAAAAGAACCCTAGGTTTGGGAGCCAGAAGTCCTGGGTTCTTATGCTTCTGGCCATAAAAATACATGAGACCTGGAATATTTACCCTCGGCTTCAGTTTTCCCAGTTGTTAACTGAAGAGTTTGGAGGAGATGGCGTGAAGGTGCCCCCTAGAATTCCCTGTGTCTCAGCTCCCCTTGCTGAGGTCGGGCCCGCCATCTACGCTGCATTCCTCAGCCAGACAGGATCCAAGGACATTGTGGGCTTGTACTCTGGCAGGGGTTCTCTGCTGAGAGACCACTCACTAAAGCAGTAGGTGACTTTTTGTCTACTATTTAGGTGAGAAATCTTGGAGGAGAATGCCACTTGGAGGAGTGGCTTTCTTACCAAGCTTGCCAGTTCATAAGTATGTGAATGAGGGAAGTAAGAAAATATGGGAAAATTCTGGTATTTCAAATTTAATACCACACTGACAATTTCTCCAATATACCAATGCTTATATCATTGCACTCTTAGCCTTTAAATACATATATTCACAGGTAGTTTCCCACCCACACCATGCTTCTGGGGAAGTGTTTTTAATTAGGTAACTACTGGATGTCAAGTATTGTGGTAAGCACGTATAACTAACTCTACTTTCGACTCTTGTCATTCAGAAAGAGAGGCAAGGAAAGGAGGAAAAAGAGAGAAAGGAAGTGAAAGTCAAGTGCAATATGTTGTGATCTGTTGTGGCCATTTTCTTCCTCCTTGTCTGTGGTCTTTGCTAACTGACCTTGGTCAGATTTTTTAAATCACAAATACTCTGGTTAAATAATTCTCCAGGCCCACTTCCACTTTACTCTGTTGTTTAGGATTCTAATTCAGTTGAAACAGCTCTCTTAAGCCCTTTCATTATCTAAGGAAACCCTAAACAATTTTAACCTGAGAACCTGTAGTCCAAACCAGAGATGGTCAGCCTTGTTTCTCCCAACCCAGTCTAACCCGTGGTCCACTGGGGCTTACATAATATTCTCAAAATGGAAGTAATTTGAATTCTCCTAAGCTCTAAATGTATGCATCACAACACTTGTAGAGAACAGAAAAAAGGGAGAAGGGATTTGAAAGATACATATTGGCAACTTTAAAAATTTGGGAAGCCACTTTAGAAAAACTTCACACCGTTATTTGGAGGGATGCCTAAAAGTTTGCCATTGAGACACCGAGAGTTGACATTCCCATGATGTCATTGACAAGAAATTGACAAGCATGAGAACGAAACGTACATCTGAACACAAGAACAATCACACTTAGCATTCCAGGTTTTACCAAGCTTTCCTGCTTCTCACCAGCTTCAAGATCCTCAGTCGTACAGTCTGAGAGACTAGCCTTCCCTCCAGAAAGATGTTTGCAAATAGAGAATTCTAGTATTCCATGAAAATAGCATATATTTTAAAAGGTGGGATGGAGGGGAAAGGGGAGGGATACCTAGTTCATGTGGTGTCAAGCATTGCTTCCCAGTTTTCTCAAGTATAAGGTCCTTTTTGTTATTACCTTTGTAAAGTTTGGGAAACCTCACACACTAGTGGCTGTACTTCCAGTGTCTATTGGTTGATAAATTACATTGCTATTCAAAGCTGTTGTGAATTCAGTATCAACTTCAGTGTGTGAATCCCAATGGTATCTGCGCAGTGTTTGAAAAGCAGAAACGCATGTGCGACAGCAGTGTTCCAGCAGTGCTCACTGCCACCGGGATGTGTGGGCTCCTTGCAGCGACACTGGCCCTGAGCTGGGCCTGCGTATGAGAACACTGGTCCAGAGAAGAAAGGCCCAGAAATAAGCTCCCTGGGGCTTCCCAGCCACAGCTTGGTGGCACAGTTGGCTGTCTCAGTCGGGTTATAACTGTCATTAAAATGTGGAAATAATTTAAAAATAAACAGTATTCCTCTAATAGTTCACATTTTAGTGAGCAGGAGAGAAGAGCAGTGCTGTTAGGTAGATGGAGAGTTTCTCATTCATTTGTTCACTGTTCGTTGAGCTGTTCTTGTAGGCTGGGCACTGGGGATTCAGCAGCGACCACAACCTTATAGAACCCTGCTTTCGCAGAGCTTGCATTCCAGTTGAGAAGGCAGGTGGCAAAATTCAATCAAGATGCGTGTTTGGTGGTGGTGGTAAGTGCTAAGAAGTAAACGAAGGCAGGAAAGGGGAGTAGGGAGTCCTGAACAGCTGGAGTGACTGTTCGCACTTAGAAAAGGGTGGCCGGGGAAGGCCTTACTGAGAAGGCGACATTTGAGCAAATACCTGAAGGAAGGCGGTGAACTGTGTGGACCCCCGGAGCAGGGCCTTGCCGCACGGAGGGAATGGCAAGTACAAGTGCTCTGATATGAAGCCATCCAGGGCATGCTGGAGGAAAACAAAGAGGCTGGTCTGGGTGGGGTGGAGGAGTGAAAAAAAAAGGGAGGGAAGGAGGAATTGAGGTCAGAGGAGTAGGGTGGGCACAGGTCATGTGGGGCCCTTTTGGATGCTGTGAAAACTTTAGTCTTTTGTCCGAGTGAGCCAGGAAGTACTTGGAGAGTTTTGAGCAGAGGAGTGATGTGATGAGATTTAAAAGGACCACCGTAGCTGTGATACGGAGAGTAGATCCTAGGAGGTGAAGTGGGAGCAGAGAGACCAGCTGGAGGCAGTTGCCCCGATCCGGGCGGGAGATGCTGTTGGCTTGGGGTAGACTAGGGTGATCTCAAAGAGGTGGTGGGCTGTGGGGGAATTGTGGACGCCTGTGAGTCTGTCCACCTTCTTGTATCACTTGGTGGCGGCGGTGGTGGTGATAGGGTTAGGGACTTGAGAACCACCAACGCTGAACCCCTTCATCATTCAGGTAAGGACACCAAGGCCTGGGAGAAGGGATTTGTCCCTGGAAAACAGGTGCTCTTTTCACTGTGGCATTAACTTAGGGACACGAGCAAGAGGAAGCACAGCACAACCTTCTGTAGTCCCCTGTCCCTCCCCCAAACGAAGTCATAATCAAAGAAATATTAAACTTCTTTGGGTTTTAGTTATGGATTGTAGCTATGATAACATGTACGTTAAAGACAGTGAAACTAGGATGCATGTGTACGACCTGAGCCTGTCTTGGGTCAGGTTGGGAAGTGTAATTTAGGGGAAAACATCCATCAGCTGCCAGTTAAAGAAGATAAGCAAACACGTGGTTGGAGAGAATGGGGAAAGTGAAAAATAAGGATGCGCACTCCTGTACCACACAAATCAGTGTTGGTTTTTTATGTATTTAATATTATTATCAGTCGCTCACTGTAAATATGTACGTTGTATCCACACGAAACATATCGGAGTGTTGGGACAGAAGGATGGGCTAATTAGGATACAGGCTGAAAGACTTCTGTATCTTGACAGAGTCGAGGTTCCAAACGAAGAAGCCTCCTTTGAAGAGGGTGGGATTAAGGAGCAAGCGCTGGTCAAAGCTTTCCAGCTTTTACTCTACCCTGTGGCAGTCAGGCAGGCTGCGTGGGCGGGGTGCTGGGGCCTCCCCCTTAAGTTTGCACTCAACAACTCCAAACTAGTTAAGTGCCCTGTTCAGGAGATCCCTACTGGCAAATGTTTCAGAGCAGAAATAAGGAAGATAGAGGGGCCATTTCAGAGAAAGTGACCTAGAATTGTTCTCCCAAGGATGGAAGTAGAGGGCTTCATATAAGGCAGTTTGCAGGACAAGCCTCTGATTAGCCTCTGAGATGGGATTAGACCTGCCCTTTCAGACCAACCTCATTTTGTTGGGAATTTTTACATTCATGATCATGCGGGATTTTGCTCTGTGCTTTTATTGTAGTATCTGTCCGGTTTAGTCTCAGCATAATGCTGGCCTCATACCATGAGCTCAGGAGCGCTCCCTTCCCCTGTATTTTGTGGAAGACTTTGTGTAGAAGTGGTATCACTTCTTCCTTAAGTGTTAGGTATAATTTGCCAATAAAGCAGTCTTGGCTCTGAGTTCTCCTTGGATGAAGGTTTGTAACTACAGATTCAGTTTCTCTAACAGGTGTGGTGACATTAAGGTTATCTTCTTAGGTAAGCTTTGGAATTTGTCTTTCAATGAATTTGTCTATTTTATCTAAATTTCCAAGTGTATTGGCACAAATTGTTCATAATCTTTTCTTTTAAATGTCTGTAGGATTGTTTTGTCTTCCTGATGAATTGGTGTCCCCCTTTCAATCCCATTTTTGTTAATTTGTGTTTGCTATTTTTTTCTTGATTAACCTGCCTGGAAGTTTATCAGTTTTATTGGTATGTTAAAAAAAAAACCTTTTGTTTTCATTTTTTTCTCTACTTTTTTCTATTTCATTACAGACCTGTCTCCTCATTTCAGTATTTATTTTGCCTTATCTTTATTACTTCCTCCTACTCACTTTTGTTATACTTTACTCTCTTTTGTTCTCAAGGCTATGGATTAGATCACTGATTCGGAACCTTTCTTTTCTAACACGACGTATAATGCTGTAAATTTCCCTCTAAATGCTGCTTTAACTGCGACCAGTAAATTTGTATATATCATTTATTTAAAAATATTTTCTGATCTGGGGGGAGCCTTACTCTTTGATCATTGGTTATTTAGAAGTATGTCATTAAATTTACCAGTACATATATTAATGTAATGGATACCTAACTGAATTTTGTTCTGGTCGTAGCATATTCTTTGTGTTTGGTCAGGGATTGTTTCCGGTGTCAGAACGTGTTCCAGCTTGGTGAGTGTGCCGCGTGCTCTTGGAAGGAATGTGCATGCTGTTGCTGGAGTGGGGTATGCTGTGCATATCAGGTAGATTAGTTTGGTCCATAGTGTTGTTCAGCTCTTCTGCACCCTTACTGACTTTTTTGTTTACTGGTTCTACTAACTGATAAAGGAGTTTTGAAGTCTGCAGCCGTACTGTGGATCTGTTCATTCTTTCAGCTCTATTGGTTTTGCTCTGTGTGTTCTGAAGTTCTGACTGTAGGTGCAGTCTCACTTAGGATTGTCGTGTCTTCCTGATGAATTAATTCCTTAATTACTATGTAATGTCTCTCTTTACCCCTGGCAGTGTTCTGATATGAATATTGCCATGTATTAGCATGTCATGTCTTTTTATTTTTACTTTTAACTTATTTATTTGTATTTAAAACAGGCTTCTTTTAGATAGTATTTGCTAAGTCTTGCCTTTATATTTACTCTGCCAGTCTATAACTTTTTATTACAATATTTTGGTCATTTACATATAATATGATTATTGGTAAGATTGGTTTTAAATCTGGCATTTCGCTAGCTGTTTTCTGTTTGCCCTGTCTATTCTTTGTAGTCATCATTGTTTTCCTTTTGCTTTCATCTTTATTGCTTCCTTCAGTTTTTTTACTTCTGCCTGCTTCTTAATTGAATTTTTAATGTTTTATTTTTACTACTGGATTATTAATTATACCTCTTTAAAAATTTTTAGTGGTTGCCCTTGCGTTTACAATTTATGTCTTTATCACATTCTGCTTTCAAATAATATTATACTACTTTAGATACAATATAAGAACCTTCCAGTAGCATACTTCCAGTTCTTTCATTTTTTGTGCTATTGTTGTACATTTTACTTGTACATAATTATTTACCCCACATGAGGGAAATTTTTTTTGGTGGTGGAAATGTCAATATCTTGATTGTGGTAATGATTGCAAGAGTGTGTATATTTTTCAAAACTCAAGACATGTCAGATGTCCAGCCAAGATGGAGGCATAGTTAGATACACTGTTCCTCTTCACACAACCAACAACAAATTTACAAATAAAAAGTAACCAGAACTGTGAGAAAATTGAACTGTATAGAAGTCCAACAACCAAGGATTTAAAGAAGAAACATTCATCCAGACCGTAGGAGGGGCAGAGACAGGCAGCCAGGTGGAGAGGACTCATAGCAAGGCGGAGGCTGGCCGAGCAGGCAGTCCCACATTCAGGTGCAGATAAACCAGGAGGAACAACTGGGGAGTGAGACAGACTGAGCAACCCAGGGTTCCAGGGCAGGGAAATAAAGCCTCAAAACCTCTGGCTGTAAAAATCTGTGGGGGTTGAGGTGGCAGGAGAAACTCCCAGTCTCACAGGAGAGTCAGTTGGAGAGACCCACAGGGTCCTATAAAGTACACAAAATCACCCACCCAGGAATCAGCCCCAGAAGGGCCTGATTTGCTTGTGGGTGCCGGAGGAAGTGACAAAGCCAGCTGAGAGCTGAGCAAGTGGCATTGTACCCTCTTGGACCCTTCCCTGGCATACATCCTCATAATACAGTGACACGGATAGCCCGCTCTGTCGATTATCTAAGGCTCTGCTCCTTACTACATAACAGGACCACCAAGACAAAAAAAATATGGCCCAAGTGAAAGAACAGATCAAAACTCCAGAAAACATAAAACTAAGCAATGAAGAGACAGCCAACCTATCAGATGCAGAGTTCAAAACACTGGTAATCAGGATGCTTACAGAAATGGTTGAGTATGGTCGTGAATTAGAGGAAAAAGTGAAGGCTATGCAAAGTGAAATAAAGGAAAATGTACAGGGAACCAACAGTGAAGGGAAGGAAACTGGGACTCAAATCAATGATTTGGATCAGAAGGGAGAAATAAACATTCAACCAGAACAGAATGAAGAAACAAGAATTCAAAAAAATGAGGAGAGGCTTAGGAACCTCTTGGACAATGTTAAATGTCCCAACATCCAAATCATAGGGGTGCCAGAAGGAGAAGAGGGAGAGCAAGAAATTGAAAATTTATTTGAAAACATAATGAAGGAGAACTTCCCTGATCTGGCAAAGGAAATAGACTTCCAGAAAGTCCAGGAAGCTCAGAGAATCCCAAAAAAGTTGGATTTAAGGAAGCATACACCAAGGCATATCATAATTATATTACCAAAGATTAAAGATAAGGAAAGAATCTTCAAAGCAGCAAGAGAAAAGGAGACAGTTACCTACAAAGGAGTTCCTATAA